>JARFOD010108499.1:0-15701 GCA_031763545.1 Mopalia muscosa
TTCAGTGCAGATACTAGCACCTTTTTTAAGCTTGAAAAAGGTGCTAGTATCTGCACTGAAACGTTGCTCCATAATCATACAGAAGTTGAAATCCATAGAATTGTGTTATGAGGAACATATGGTTTCCATTATCTGTTGTGCGTGGGGCGCCTTTATTTAAATGAAATTACCTGAAGCATGTCGTAGTTATAGAGTTGAACTCCTGGAATCCTGACCTCAAGGCTCTCGCAACATCTTAAGCTAATTATGGCTAAAAAGCGTGCCCTAATCTGAAGCACGCTCATGTCATTTTATAGTATGTTTGATTCCGATCTGGGTCATATTTATTAGGAGCGTCATCAACATGAGAAATCGTGCGGTGTTTTTACTTCATTTTTGTGTGTGCATTATTCGTATTTTTGCCTTCACCTATACACAGCAATGGTCGTCTGCCAGGGATCCACTATCTTCGCTAGCCAAAAGTTTTATTCCGAGCTACTCTGCATGGAAACCATGTTCATCTGTCTCTCTTCCTACAAACTTAATTGTCCTCATAATTACCTGTTGAGGTTATACCACCAATCATCTTTAATATTGCCGTTCTTACGGTTATAATTAGCGATTGTTAATAAAGGCTATTTCTTTTCTATTCTCTAGACGTGAGTATCCCGCCATAGGAGTTGCACACGAACGCACTCTTCCAGACGGTTTTTAATATCTCCCTTCCGCCTTTAATTAGTTATTTCTTGGGTTAGTGCTGTCTGATTTGTGGTCATTAGCGTTGTGGCCAGATTGATAACGCCGATCATAACCAGCAGCCAGTGAAAGAATACACTGGGTTGTCTTCCGTGAACGTCTATACTGCTCTCAAGCTGATTTAGATGAGCTATTACTACTTGTATGACAAGAGCCACTACACGATGAGCATCGCTTCCAACCCAAGAATCCGGAGTCCAATGATAGCGTGACTGCCACACGTTACTTCTTTGGGATATATCCTTGTCGGTACTTACGCAATTGTTTGTGTGGTGAAAGTGTACGAGTGGGATGCTTTATAGCCAATAGGATTTCACTGATATATTTCAAACAGGAACTTGTCGGGAACTAACGTCTCGTAGCTTTTTTACGTTCAAGCTCATAACCTCAACGTCTAGCGATTTAACGATTTTTTGTTTCATCCTTTTTTTGTGTGGTCTAAATCGTTCTTTATAAGGCGACGAGGTTTTGGGGAAGAATAAGTTTCAGAAAAAAGACAACTGGATAGTATTGGATATATATCTTTGTGCTTTGAAAATTGTGCCTTTTTTCGTCAATGTGTTTCGCACAACGTATCACTTGGAGCCTCCTGTGAAAACTACGCCAGTGTGATAAGCAGTGCTGTGCATTTGAGCGCATTTGTCATTCTGAAAAGGCAGTTTTATCACATCGCTTTTGCTGCAGATTTGTGTCGTCTGCTGGTGATTTAGTGAAGTAATCAGCAGGTCTTGATAAAGTCTGTGTACACAAAAAACGTAAGGCCGTTAGGCAATACCTCCTGTATTGATCGGAAAATTACCTTCTACACGCAAGAGCTATTCATCTTCCCGTGACCAAGTGACCTGAGGCAGGTAGGTACATTCGTCTCTGTTAACATTGTCTTTAAATTATATTTTTTTTGCAGTTAATTTGAATCTCGAAATGAAGCTTACTTTGCTGGTACTCTTCTCTGTTGTGGTTTAATTTCAGGTTCCAGATTTACACCCATATAACACTTTCAGTAAATGTTGAGCTGAAGTTTATTGCTGATTTAAAACTATAGGCCTTTATTTTGTATCTGTAACTTAAGTAAAGGGACTACAATTAATATTTTGTGCATTATACAATTAAAATATTTATGTTTTGTCTTTATGTATTATACTCTCCTGTGACAAAATGTGCCATTTGTTTTAAACTTACTAACAAGTTTGCTGGGCTTGGCCTGACCCATTTCAAATGCATGTTAGCTGGGTCCCCTTTCTATTCATTCAATTTGTTTTTTTAGATGAACAATCATTGCTGACCTTTTGTATTGTAACTACTATCTTTGTCTGAAACCTATACAGAAACAGAAAAAAGTAATTCACGCTATAGAATTGTAGAATATTCTCTCATGGCATTCAATTGGTTTGATTGGGTAAATACTTCTGAAATACATACTGATTACACCGAAAGGACATATGGTAAAAAGGGTTCTCTTTTTTACGCGGATGTCTCTTTCTTTTTTTTAAAATTCTTTTTCCTAGTCTGTGCTTTTTGGAATCACTCAATATGGAGCTGTTTGTTAACTTCTTTATAGCTAAATAGATGTAACCAATGGTAGCCTTGAAAATGTTTTATATTTCCAGCCGCCTAGTGTAAGAAATATTGTGAACGGACCTATCTATATTTTTTCATTGCTTCGCGAAATCCTGAATAATGTACAACTTTCTCGACAGTCGTGACAATGCTGATCCAAAAAGAGAACCATAAATCTTTTTTTTTTGTTCTTTACGTTGTTGTAGACTGTCTAGCTGTGGTGAGCAAAACATTCAGCACACACTCATCACAGTTAATCTAGTTTCAACTGCACTTTTCAGTTTTTCAATGATTTTCGTTGGCATAATATACCTAATTTTCTTTTGCTTTCTTAAACCTGATGTGCCCTGTCCATCTGATCGAATGTACTTTGTTCAATTTCCACTGTGAACATAGATGTAATTGGTATCGTAATTATACTCAGATAGGGACTTAATTAACTCGTTGATTTAACATTATTTTTTGCGGCACCTTTGCCGAGAACTATATTCACATGAGATAGCAATTATTAAGCGCCACCGATCGAAGAAGATAGGGATGATAATCTGTGTTGGCTACACATATTACGTTATATGGAGGTGATGAACCAATACCAAACCTCATGTTGATTCTTAGGCTGAACTGGACATATATCTTACCTTTTCGTGATTGAGAAAGGATCCAAAATCTATTTCTAAACATATCTGAATTAAAACTATATGCAATCCAGTTACAGAAATCTGTCAACCTGACTAATCAGATGTATTGCAATTAAAGTAGGTAGTGTGTTTCTAATAAACACATACATTAGATAACTCAACATGACGCCTCTAATTCCATTGTACATCTATCTATTTAAACGATTGACGCAGGGCTCCAGTTCAGTAGCCGTTATCTTGTACATGTTATTGTAACTTAAGATATGTATCCGTTCAACAATTAAATATCTCTTACTAAAGAACAGATAACTAATTACATACATCATAAATTTTGCAACGGTGTCGCTTATTCAAACTTGAATATCCCGCTGATCTATAGCCTGATTGTGGAGAGGAGGTGGTCATTGAAAGTGTGTCTACCACATGGTGATAATTCTTAACGTCGGAATGGTTCCGTTATAACCGGTCTTGCACCGCCAAGCCAACCCTTAGACCCTTTGCATTGTCGTATTCCGCAGCTTTAACGGTAGTAAGGACGATTATAGTTCATGGAATAATAACTGAATCTGTTATCAATATCGAGTCATTCTTCTATTTACTTTCAGGTTGATAGAAAGTCAAAATCTAGTAAGAAATACAAATTTCAATCAGGATTTTGCAATGTTCGGGACACTAATGGATTTGAATTCACCAACACATTTGATGAAATCCAAAGTGATTAAGTCTAAGCCAGACTTGACACCACTGTCTGTGTCTAAATACGGAAGTAATCGTGTGATCTAGACACCAATTGTATCTAAACGGGGTTTCTTGTAAATCTTCAGTTTAAATTAGCCATTGTATTTGTCAATCGGAACATTCAATATATTTGTCATTTTAATCTGAGTTCAGTGGAAGTAAACGACACTCTTAATCACCCTGTATAAAGTCGTCAGTAGAACCAGCTTTTAGATATGCCAATGATTTCTTCCCCATGATCAATCTTCCAGCATTTACCACCGACATTCACCTTGGTTTCAACTTGGCGAACTGAATAACACCGCCAGCCTAACCTTCCAAGTTGCAATTGTTCCATTTCCGATGTGGTGAAATGGGTTTGATAAATATAACTGATATCGATCTACTGACTTGTTGTGTGATATTTTTGGAATCATATAACCAGGAGAAGAGAGAAAAATAGCATAGAAGAGGAGCGGTTTTTTGCGTGTAAGGTTTATCGTATCGAATCATTTATTCATACACAAATACTAAACACCTTACAATTATTATCACACAAAACTGTAAGCTGTTGGTTTGAACTTAGTTTTATTTTGCTTATTTAAGTTTTATATAGCTTGCAGCTTATTTGTATAAATATCAAAACGGTTCTTAATTAATCATTTAGAAAACATCATTTTCCTCTTATGGTAATAATAAAGCTGTTATACTTGTTAAAGAAACTAGCTATGTTTTGATCTGCACTATTCACTACAAAACAACGGTCAATTCTAAAGGGTGCATCCTCAAATAGCCTCCATCTTTTTTGCATTGTGTCATTGCTCATCAGCTATGCCAGTTGTATAACATACTCACTAAAAGTTTGTATTAATTAACTGGAGCCAGCGGCAAAGAAGTCATTTGTCTGTAGACATATAGCACTGGAGAAAACATCCTTCTAAGAATTGGGTGGTATTATAGTATTCAAAGTCATGGCTAGCCAATATACACCCAGTCCCTTATCGAATTTATTGATTCCGTTACAATCGATCAACCCTTCTTGTCCCCCTGGGTAAACTCTCTTCAGACAACAAGAGGTTGTTTTAAAGGCTACAAGCTTGTTCTTTATTGATTATCGGCAGATTTTAAAATACTGATAAAGTGAACAAAGCCTTGTTTGTCATATGTTCAGCAATCACGAAATGAAAGCTTTTTCTAAAAATGGTGATCTGATGGCAAAGGCTAGAAAGGCCGTTATGTTATATTTTATTCAAACGGTATTTCTGTGCTATTGACGATAATCATTTTTTATGGAATTTTCATAACGATTTGTGTGTTTCTCGTAGGTGACTGATTTGGAGACATTGTACCAAATTTGATGTAGTATGTTAGACATTTTGCAAGGAGTTTGTCTTCATCCAAACTGCACAAATGCTGATTAAGATCCTTTGACTACAGAAAGTCGGAATTCGATGATGAATTGAATTATTTGGTATCAGGTGACCTTTGGTCAGACATCAAGAACATTTATTAGTTTATGTAAGCAAATCGGTATAAAGTGTATGTGCAGCAATTCTGATTAACGGTCTGAATCGCGACAGCTTATGGTGAAATGCATATTTTATTATCAGTCGGTTTCTCTTGTCGAAGCGAATCCACTTCACTATTTCCTAAAGCAGTTTTAAAATAGCGTTTTAATTAATACTGTACAACCAAAGTGTTGATGTTTACAAAAGGCGTAGCTTGGGAATTATGTGCTTAAAGGAAAACAAACACCGTACCGGTACAGGGATATTCGTTATAGCTATTTGATACAATGTGAATTTGTATTTACATTCGTTTGATCCGGAATGTCTTCGACGTGGACGTTTTAATTGATTTATTTTGGCATAATGAAAGTGTGGAGTTGTATACTTCTGTTTTGATAGATTAATCTATTCGTGTTCGAAGCGAAAACTTCAAATTAGTGTGCCATGATATCAGACGTTTACTACAAACTCTCATTGTATTGTTAAAGACCATGAGAACTGGGTTATGTATGATTTAAGTTTTGGCTGGAACCTTTGTCTTGGATCAAGTTGTCCAGTCCATCTCCTGTTGTAAGTGACAGTCATTGAGATTTGGTCGATACAGGAAGCCACTGTAATGAGAACAAGAATTATTTAGGTGGCTCTATCGTTCGTGTCTTGTTTGTTTGTCATTGCGATTTGGTCGGTACGAATAACCAATAAATTGAAAGGTAGAATCATTCGGACGGCAGTGTAACTTGTGAGCATGGACAGTGCGTTCAGGTACACGACTCAGTATCACAGAAAATTGTTTTACAACGTGGAACGTTCAATTCGGCCATGTGCTTGCGTGAAATTTTTTTAAATATTGTAATAAATTAAAAGGATATTCAGGTAAAGGGACCCCTACATGGATGTCTATTTAGAGTTTGTAACAGCCATTCGGAGTTCAGTGTGACGTGGGTGATCTTTGGATGGGATTTTAAACTCCTCTGTTATTAAACGTTGCATTGAGGCTTACCGAAATGAAAACGTTTCGTTAAATTGAAAGAAACTTAAGTAAGACGCTTCAGGCTGAGCAAAACCATGTACAAACTCAGGTTTAAAAGGTTTTCAAAACTGCAATCAATTTCACATCCATCGTTATGAAAAGAAACCAAGTTGTCTGTCTTAATATATAAAGCTTCAGGAAATAATTAATATCGCTTTTGGATGCTGCAATTGTTTGCAAAAAGTACGTTTTGCTGCATAATTATTTGAAAGAAAGAGAACAAATCATGAACAGTATATGTTTTGTATAAAATTATTATTATAGTTTTAAGTATTTTTATATTTTGTTGTAGATAATATTGTACGAAATGGAATTTTTTTAAATTTCACTTTTACTTTTTTCACAAGGATGTATTTTGTGTGGTGCAGTTTTTTTTGCATTTATCTTAAATGGTTATTACATTAAGTTGTCTTAAATTTAAAAAAAAATTATTAATGTCATTTTGGCTATGTCAGTAATAAAAACTCAGGTAACTAAAAAATTATCAAAACGGTACTTGACATCAAATTTCATACAAAAAAGCATTGGCATTGGGTTGTGTGGATGTGTTAATTTTCCATTCTGTTACCCGTTTAATTAAAATAATAAGCTTTATTGCCAATCAATTATATTTTGTGTTTCAATAGTTAAGAATTGACAAATTGCTTGATTTTTTAAGATTCGTAAAATTAAATTTAAGTTTTATACATTTACATCTTTTAGCGCGCAACAGCATGTTTACCTGAGATATTTTGCTTTTTTGAAACTTTCAGTCGCCTGCATTGTTTGCCAAATAGTTATAAGTTGGTATTCAATATATGTCAACATCAGTGTAGCGGGCATATGTGTTGTTAACAAAGACATAATATACCTTGTTCGGTCACAGTTTGGGTTACAACTGATTACATATTTTATAAAACACTCTGGTATGAGCTGAACAAAAATAGTATTTTGCAAATTTGTCTAGTTTGCATACTATTTTTCAGTATAGGTTCTGCCACAACTAATATTTTTATGTCGAGTTTTTCTATGCTCACAGCATGGAAAATGTAAAAAGCCGAAAAAAACAAAAACTGTGACCACTTAAGGGTTAAAGTTTCCTGATAAATGTCTGACAAATCCAACTGTTCAACCATGTAATGAAAACAAATGGCTTTCCCATTCTCATTTGCTGTAACTCTGCTTTTATTGAACTTATCGGTTTCCTTAAAATCGATCAATCGGTTCTAGTGTTCCCCACTGAGTAAACGCCTTTAAGCTACAAGACGCCGTTTAAAGGGTGTAATGCTGTCCTTATTGATTGCTAAGCAAACTTTTCCTTATAGCGATTTTCAAATGCACAATACCGTGCCAAGAAGAGGCTACAATGGACGTCGAACTGTGTATAAAGATGTAGTGCTGCACAATTTTAACATTGTTTTTCAAATATGGTGACTGAATTGATAAAGTATCGATATTGTGTCTATGGCAGAAGTCATTAGGTACTATATTACCATATTTGGAACCGAAAGAATTTCAAAAGTTGTTTTCGGTTTTAAAGTACTGTTTGCTCAATCCCCCAAAAGTTCAGTGTTGTGTAGATAAACTATTCCGAGTCTGTATTGTAGACAAATCTGGTAAACAAAAATTAGGACAAAACTTCTGCTATAACCTCCATCCATGTAAACGAGCCACTGATCTTGCAGCAGACTCATACGGTTATGATACAGGATGTGATGATGGTTAGTCAACAGCTTTATAACAGATTCTTAAAATTACTGACAGATTAGTTGCCTCGCCATCTATACAGATGATTACTGCCCCTGTGTTTTTGATGTTTAATGATCTGAAGAATGGCATTGGAGTTCTAAATCAGACAATTATGTCTTTTCCGACTTCAGAGACCCAGGCAAATATGTTGATTGTTAATGTCACTTGTTGTTATTTGCATCTGGTCCAATTAACGATAAACACTCGGTAGGTCTGCCCATTGCATTATTTATTAAATTGATTTTTAAAATCGTACTTAAGGATATGTCACAGGGTGGCTAATCAAGAAGAAGCTCTGTTAACACCACCTCGCTGCCTCCACCTTCACCAAAAAACTGCTATGTAGACCTAAGCTATGACTTGACCTCGTGTATCTGTTCAGCTTGGGTTTGAGTGTTTTGTAGAGGTCTGTTTGGTTCCTGACTTATCCTACTCCGATTCAGCCTATCATACTCATGGGCCAAAGGAAGCACCCCTGTCTTCAGCATTTCGGATAACTGTACATTCCGTCAACATTATTTTCTACAGTTGACTTAAAAAAATCAGAATCATTTGACGGTCAGTTCGTAATAATTTTTGTTTTGTCCAAGTAACATTAAATCGTAACTTGCTTCGCACATTTCTGGGTGTTTTTGATTTGCGAAGTATTTCAATGGCATTAACCTTGACAAAGTGTAATAAACAAAAAAAAACTTTTGAATGGATAATATGTCGATTTTAACAAAGCTGTCAACTTTCTTAACACTAATATGACTTTCTCTTAACTACCACAGGGGCTCGGTACGTATACAGAGCTATAATCTCAGTATACGTAGACGACCTCTATGGTACCGAGTCCCTGTGCTTACTAATATCTCGTTGTAACAACTGATTCTTACTTAAACACGATGGAGTGGAACTTTGTCCATTGTAAGATGCTAACACATGTCCATTACATACAAATCCTATAGGGTTTTCAACATGTTATTGGATTTTATAATTATCCTATAGGATGTTCAAAATCCTATTGGATATTTATGTAAGGGGTAAGTCGCGTCCTTAACACATGTGTCACAATTGATTACCATCCATCACCAACGTTAATGGTTTTGGGGTTGAACTAAAACATTCTCAAAAACCAACCATTGCTTGTACTGTAGTAGTGGCAAATTAATCATATCGCGCAAGAATAAGATTGTAAACAGAGAAAGACTGTCTTTAAATACTCTTTTTTGCTCTTAGCAAATAAACTGTGAGCAGTGAAAATATATGGTGTTACAGTATCCATGATCGTAACATTACTGACGAGTATTCTGCTCCAGTAAAAAAAATAGCACAGCTTTCAATCCAAACTTATGTAACCGATTGTCTGGCATACCTGCTTTCAGCTTAACGAGGGTTCAATTTGAACATTACATAATCAGCCCAACCTTTATGTAAGGAAAATGTCTGGTTTAATTAGTTCATCAGGTATTTACCTCATATAACTTCGTTCAGATTCCTAAATTATAAATGTCGTTGAACGTTTACAAGTTGTGTTTCTATGACCTTGAGATGTAATCTTTATAGACTGCGACTAACACCAGATTGTATCCAAGTAATTTTGAAGTCACCCATGTTCAAACATTTTAGGACCAAGGCCACAGAAGGCGATGTAACTATAGTGAGCAATTTGAATAGCGGGTTTGGTTTACATAAAAGTATTTCGAATTCAACTGATTCAATATTAATCAACGTAATATAATCAGCTCAGTGTACCCTTCGAGGGTCTAAAATTGTCCATTGTTGTTTTATTCTTTATTAGAACATCACTTGCAAAGAACTGAACTGTTCAAACTTAAAAGTAAACAACTTCTGACTAGAATTTTTATATAATTTTTGTCACTAAATCCAGGACAAAAACAGAATAAAAAAAGGTAAAAACAATGGACACATTTGGCCCTTTAAAGGGGTACTCCATCCTTCAAAATGAAATGACTAGTGATATTTGAAAGCAATTAATCATGCAATTTTAAAAATGGATTGCCACTTAAAATAAACCTCGAACGGACAATCTTAATGTTCTTTCTCAGATCAAAAATCTCAAGCTGCTCCTATGTCTTAGTGTTTGAACTCCATTATATAAAAAACTCATGCACAATGAACACCTAGTGCTAAAAGTACAAGTATTGGTCAGTACTTAAATATTATTCTTTTACAATGTGCAAACACTGCTAAGTTTACCAGCTTACTAACATGTTATCTTATTTTGATTACAACAACAATAGCAATTCAGCTGGCAACTGTAGGACACCTTCGTGTAATTCAACACTACTTCTTGGAAATTGGCAGGGCCCGATGGAAACGTTTGCCTGGACAGGAGGAAGCGTTAACAACACGGTTTTGTTAACAATAATACGGCTTTTCTAAAAACTCCGTTCTGGCAAATATTTGTGCCTGAAGATATCGATGAATTTGTATCGCAATAATGTAGCGGTTCGTCGAATTTGCGTGCTTAATATAAGGGGGCTGCTTGGAGATCTTATCCCCTGACGATGTGTTTCTTAGAAGAGTTGGTTTGCACCATCCTTTATCATATGGCGCGGTAACCAACTGAAGGCACGTAAAGATAACAAGAACTTTCACTGGTGAAAAGCTGTGTCATCATAGCCGCGAACCAATGCACTCTTTCTACATTTCTCTTGATGACATTTTACTCGATATTTATCTAAGCATTACAGTCGCCTACCCCATACATTGAGTCATCCAGATTAAGGAAACGCACCCAGCAGGCCTCCTATAATAAATTTAATTGCGTCCATCGATCCAAATAATTCAATTGTTTAAAGTCTAATTTGCCAGAAGCTTTTTATTTGTCTTTATAGTCAATCACTGAGGCCAGTCTGGATTCGTCATGTACGCATTTTATCAAACTTGAAATCGTGTGTTTTCAGCTTTTCCAGTTTCAATATTAAAATCAATTGTCTTGCAGATGACAAAAATAATCTAATACAATATTATGTCTAGCTTACTGACAAAATGAACTAAATTTAATTTTGAAATACTTCTTTCACTATGTTTCTATTTGTATATATCAAAATTAAACTAAAAGGCTCTGTCATATTTGTTTTATTTGATAGTTTAAGTTTTTTCAGGAATGGTCTCATGATATTCTGTAAACTTTATTAGATATAACTTCTGTAGTTCAAGGATTTATGTGTATTAACCTTAAATTTTCAGTTTTATCTACTGGAGAATAAAAGGATGACAGTGTAACACAACTACACTGTACTTGTTTATCTCTGTACCAGAGTTTGTTGTTGTTAATGCCAGAATAATTTTGGTGGATTTTGCCCCCCAAAATTTCCAATGAAAACAACCAATTTTTCTGTACACGATCGTTAAGCTGTGATAACAAAGGTGCCACTTCTTTGTTCTGCAATAAGCCAAGAGTCTGTACCGAGAACAACCCATAGCTTCTTACGAAACAAAAGTGTACGTGCTACAGCCAAATATAAATGAAGCAGGATATAAAGGAGAACAAGTGAAGAATAGATGGCAAAAAACTGATTTGTTAGTTTTGAAGAAAAACAGAAGATTGCGAGATCAATTATCTGGTAAGATTAGAATTACCCGCCAATATTTATTTAGCCTCATCACTTCCTATTATTGCCGGTCCAGAGGATTACATAATATGGGTAATCAAGGTACATTGAGATGGACTGAGCTGAAGTAAAGATTGTTAGGTCAGAGAACTCCAGCCTTCCAGTAATGGCCCCGGGACAAAAACACCAGCCAACAACAGATTGGATTTGTCGAATATTGATTGCATTAACATTAAATAAACACGGGATTTTGTGAGCTATACTCGAGCCCATCTGAGACTATAAATCAGGAACGGCTAAACTGCTGTTTGAAACTGATGTCGTGGATCGTGTCCTTGGTGATTAATTTTCGATCCTTCTATAATAAAAACAGTGCTTTTTACCGTTTTATAGATCTACAATAAGTAGCTGGTATGCATCTTTGTGATATGTATTTTCTCTGTGAATGCGGTTTACACTGATTTTAAGACTACATGGACTATATTTTATTTCTGATGTATTCATTTTACTGGTATATAAACAAGAATGCGGAAGTATGCATTCTGAAGGTGATCAAATCCTGATAATCAAGATAATGACGACGCCAGTTCGTCAAGTCTGATGTGATGTTATATTGTATTGCTGATTGGATGTTCAACGCAGCGCTGGGTTGTTTATGACAGCTCTGTACTCCCACAATAACCAATACACTTGGACCACCATAAAATATGAAAAGTTATGCTCTGTTGGAAAGTTAATATTCCTCCAGGTCTGACAAAAGTAACTAATTTGCAGTGTAGTATTAGAATTGTCACTGACAAGCGTAACATACTAGAGTAAGCCAGTAAGGTGACTCCTGATGATGGTTTGATAATAAACCGAAATATTAAGTCAATATGAATTTTTCGTCCTTCTTTGGAGTAGTCATCTTACTCTATTTGCAGGGTAGCTAATCCAAGTTAGCAATAATCCACTTAATCTGTCAACTCTATTTGATAAATTGCCTGTAATATGAACTGGGTTGCCTTTAAAGTATGTCCAATATAGAAAGTCCCTGTGAAGTACCACCAAACTGTGTTATTGTCTCTGCAGTGTGGAAATATAGTTTTTACTGAATGTCGTGATGACGAAACGACACAAATGGACATGTCCGTGATGTAGGACGAAATGTGAACACTTGGTTTTGGGTTAAGGTTAGTATTGCACCAAACAATAACCGCAAATATAACAGTTAAATTTACGTCATATCTTATATGACGGATAAACCCTCAAATGTGTATACTTAATTTGTTAAAATAAAAGGATATTGTTAGAAACCATACAGATTTGTCCGACTGTGGTTTGTGGTCCTCATGTGATCTATTCATATTTATTATTGTTCTCACAGTACACACATTTGTGGGTTTATCAGTCATATAGGATATGACGTACTATAATAGAAAGAGTTCTCAGCGGCGTTAGAGTTTCAGTGGTTGGAGCCCTTAAATCCCAATTCAAATGGCAAGTGTAGCCAAATGCCCGTGAACTGTTCCGGCTGGTAAATAGAAATACGGGATTCGTGTAAATGTTATGGCATCCATTTGGTCATATACTTGGCACGATAATCACCGTCACACTCAGACTTCCTTAGTGTCATTATGGTCTTCATGACTTTACGAATACTGGCTCGAAAATCAGGAAACCTTCCAGCCGATATTTATAAAGTGAATGTTTTGGACAATTTATATCTTGGGAATTCAGCTTGTTCGTGGTCCTAAGGCTGGTTACTTGACATCCCAGTCATTGCCAATCTGTTTTGTAAGTACTCTAGCC
Source organism: Mopalia muscosa (assembly GCA_031763545.1). NCBI lineage: Eukaryota > Metazoa > Mollusca > Polyplacophora > Chitonida > Mopaliidae > Mopalia > Mopalia muscosa. The sequence continues at coordinate 13,268 of JARFOD010108499.1, forward strand.
ATCTTGAAATCTGCATGGAGCATAATGATGCTGTCGTTACTTAATGCTAGGGGAAAATAAATTTTTATGGTTTGACCCAGTTCAAATTTCCGTTGGAACGCTTCATAAATGTTAAATACCGGTCGATTCGCAAAAAACATCACTAAATCAGTCATTGACTAAACAAATACCTGGACCAATCAATCAATCAAACAAACAATCAATGAATCAGGTCATTGTTGTGATTTGGCCCCAGCGTCTGTATCTTTCACGTCGGTCATGGTTCGCGTTTCTTCAGGAACGCTGTAAAGACATTTGTATACCTACTGGCAAACAGCAATCTTTATTGTTTTATGTAGGTGCGCTAAAATTCAGTATGGCGCAGATCACCAACGGAGAGTTATCCAGGTATTTAAAAAAAATACAATGCAAAATGTTCCAGAGCCCTTTGCTTTGAATTTTAATTCTCTACATTTATCTGTGTTGTCTGATATTTGTACTTTTCCTGATCGACAGACAGGTATTGTAAGAGTTTGTCAACAGCTAGCGACCGCTAGTCTGAGTATGTGTTTGTTAAGAAATCTGAACTTAATCTAAGACCCTGTAACCTGTAGCGGAAACCAATCCTCCCGGACAAACTCAAGTCCAGATATCTCGGGAAACTTATATCGACAAACTGACGGACTTTGTAAATTTGCTGAGTGGATTGTGAGAAGGCAAGTGGATCTCGCAGCTGGGAACGTCAGTTCATCGTGACTGAATTTAGTCAATTTTGTCAACACCAAACCATGACGTTTGTTCCTGGCTACAATTCTGAGTTTCACATCTCGGACCCGTTTCATAAAGCGATCTTAGCATAAGCAAAGCGTAAGAAGTATGACAAACAGTGTTGAAAACATAGTGTTGCAATGACAGATCACTTTCTGAAAAGATCTCCTGATATCATTTAAGTTCGATTGGACATCGATTGGACTGTAACCATGTCCAATGTAGAACCATGACATATGTTGCAGCATCTGACTTTTAAGTTTATGTATCAGTTAAAAAAACACCCATCATCAATGCTCAGACTTTCTGGTTCGGACTATATAAAATAAACTGGCCATCTAAATGTGTGATCTTAACTATGTAAATTATGAACTGACCTTGACACGGACTGACTTTCTGTAGATTCTTTCCTCTTTTGTGCTCTAAGATCGTATAAAAATGCGGCTGTATTGTATTGTATTGTGGTCTTAATATTAATTCAACATTATTTAGTTTCAGTGAGTAAAGTAAACCTTTTGAAAAAAAAAAGTATGTAACGGATCGTCCATCAGGCCTTCAATACAACTTAACGACCGATCAATGTGCAACATTATGTAATTACCTTAACTTTAACGTAAGCAAAAAACCCTGGATTAATTAGTTCAGCAGACACTAACCTCGTATGTATGTGTTACCGACTTTTATAGACACCGCTTGAATTAAACATGTAGTTCAACGTTTACAATTTGTGCTTCTGTAACTTTGTGTTATACGCTACTTAGCGATTGACACAGAAATCGAAAGAAATATAAGTGAACTCGTCTATATTCTATTCAAACACATTGTAACGAAAACTGTGAAAGACGAGATATTTAACTACATTTACAAGCAAGTGTCTGTTATTAGAAAATACTCCGATATTTCAATTATTTCAACATTTTTTTAAAGGAGGTAAGACCTATATAATCCGCTGATTTTGTATTTAAAGAAGGGATTCTGGCCTTCTGAACACTTAATATATTTGAATATTTTACGGTAGAGAAATCTTAGCATGCGAACACGAATCACTATTTCTCAGATAGTCCAAAATTATTTCTCAAGAAAATGCACTTTCCGAGTTAAGCATGTACTGATAGACGGAGTGTTAGGTGCTGCATAATATTACCAATAATTGAGCCATTCTGGAAATCGGTTTCATTCTTAAGAAAGAGAAGAAATTTCATTGAAAACATTTCCTAGAGTTTGAATGAGTTGTATTAGGGGACAGGTTTTACATCATATTGCCCTAAGCGAATGTCTGATGATGTTTTATTTCCTAGAAGACGGATGACTTGCATCATCCTTCACCATGTGGCGCATCAAGTAACCGGAGACACGCGAATAAAACACAATAACAGCAGGAAAGCTGTGCCAATACAGCCCAGATCACACTACTTTTGGAGGAATTTTATTCGATATTCATTCAAACATAAAATCACATATCCTAAACATTAAATAATTTGGACTAAGAAAACGCACGAAGAGGAAAACAACAATGTTTTCTTCAGGAAATATACAGCTCGTGAAGGGAGTTTCCGTCGATTTTGTAGTAATATTTACAAGATACAGTTACAGTACTATTAGTTTTCAAGTGACTATAGTATGGGTTAATGGCAGTGCAGTTGTACTGTTCGAGAGACAATGTCACAATGTAAGGCATTAGGCTGTA
>JARFOD010108510.1:0-15700 GCA_031763545.1 Mopalia muscosa
TGCTCAATTCTCATTGGCTACTTATGTTACATATAGGCGTTACCTGAACTCCAAGAATCACCTTTTTTCTCATTGGTCAGTCACATGTAAACATTTAAAATAAACACAACATAACAGTTAATAAAGTTAAAACTGTTTAACATTTGTAGAATTCTTATAGCCGCAAAAACATACGACATGTTTATTAACTGGTGGATTATTCAAAATAGTTTTTGTGTCTTTTAGAAAGTGAAGTTTAATTGTATTTTCGTTATTTTGGGATAACACTTTCTTAGTTTGAACAAAATTATAGTTCAGAATTTTTTTTAAACTCGCCCGAGAATCAAAAAAATAAAAAAATAAAAATTCTGAAAGTGTTATCCCAAAAAAAACGGAAACACTACTTTTTGCTCAAATTGTTATTTACCGAAAACATAAGAGCACGATTTAAAAATACATGACAATAAATTACAGAAGGCGGGAATAATTTCTAATTAGAGCAAGTTATATCCGGTAAAAGGTTATATAATATATGCAACTAAGCGACAAGTTATTTCACCTCAAATTCATAAGAGAAATTACTCTGAAGATTATATGTAACGAAATTGTTCATCAGTAACAAGAAGACAGAAAAAAATAGATCAAACTTAATAGTGTTGAAGATAAAATACATTCATTACAAGGGATATTTCTGTGTTATAGGGTAATTAAATTTTCAGTTAAGTCATATTTTAAGTTCGGATTTCAAAAGAGAATAAATAAAGTAAACTTTGTACCATTCACTTGTACCAGTTGTCTGAAAAGAGTTTTAGGAAAGATTTGTGAAAATTTGGAAAGGTCATCGAGTATTATGGATGATTATCTGTTTGATGAAATATTTGGATAATATCCAAATTCTAAATTTTTGATTGGGGTTTTACGCTGTTTTTTATGTTATTTTACTCATATTACAGTGTGCCAGCCCAGTGGGCGAAGGCAATCACCTTTGTAGCCACACCATTGTGTCAAACAAACGAGACAGCAAAAAAAGTACAAACAAAGACCTTGCTCCAACGAGATCGCTGTTCCACAGCTCTGAAAGCATAGCCGGGCAGTCTCTATTAGACAGAGAATGATTTCATCTTGAAATGGTGAAAACAAGCCGTCTTTCTACACCTGAAAACGTATATATACAATATATTAAAGGGTAAAGTTTGTCTCGAGCAGATTGAGAAGGTAATATTCCGCCTAATTATGTTATATCACACTCAATCAATCATTCAATCAACCGCATCCCTTGATTGCATTTTCGTAATAACACTTTGTTAGTTTGGACAGATTCTATTTCAGAAAATTTTTCAAGGTGAAACACATCCGGGAATCGAACACACGACCCTCAGAGATAGGCACCTAATTGCCAGCACTAAATGCCAGCCACCTAGACCACTTAGCAAGCCCTGCCTCCTACAAAAATAGAATGTTAATCTGTTGGAGTCGAGGTAGCAGACGTTCACTATACCCCTGTGACAAAAGAGCGACACATCTCCCAAAGCTGAAAGCAAATGATATTTTTTCACCCCGCAAAGTTTTCTGAAATAGAATCTGTTCAATGTAAGAAAGTGTTACCCCGAATAACGCAATTACTGATGTTCTCACGTCCTGAAAGACACACAAATAAAATCACAATTACTTGATTGACAAAATTGTCTACAGTAGAACTACACGCTTTCAGAAAACAGCGTTACAGAACCGATTTTTTTCTCCAAACAGTCTTACTTTATTTTGGTTTCTGTGCTGCTCATAATAGAGGATATTAGAAACTAACCGACCAATCAATGGAGTTGGTGACAAGGCGATATCTTTAGAAAAACAACACAAGCCTGATCGAGTTATATGTACTATAAATATTAAACAAAAATCTCAAAGTCTCTCACTATTTTATTATTAACTATTTCATAAACTTAGCTGAATAATCTCCATGGCGAGGCCGCCTGTGAGCGTGGGTGGAAGGTCATATGTAACATTTTCCGGATTCAGGTCAACAATCAAAACTTAGCGTTTTGGGGGTGTGAAACCTTTGCACTTATCTATTACAACTTGTGATTGAATAAGCATATGTGTGACGGAGATAAGCCTTTGCCCGGATCCTAAATAGACCTGTGTTCTTAAAACTCGCTTGAACGTTACTTTTGTGGCACATATATCTTTGAATAAATATATATATATATATAGTGTGGGGCCTGTCGCTCGGAGACCAAGGGTTCAGATCCGGGTAGAGGCAAGCAAATATTTCTCTCTTCCTTTATTCAAAATACATATATATATATATAATAAATAAATAAATTTTAATTATTTTTTTGTATTTTATTTATTTATTTATTTATTTATTTATTTATTTATTTATTTATTTATATATATTTATTTTTTCTAAATTAGACAAATGTTTGGGTGAAATCAATCTATGTAGCAATGGTACACGCCAATAATACTAAACAACAACAACAACTGGTTGAAGCATCAACATAAAAAGAAGTGTACTATATTCACCCGTATGATCATATTTATTGCGCTGAGGTTAAATAAACACATGGTTTTATGTGAAATAATAAATCTTGTTTCTAACTTTGTTCGAACACAAATCAAATGACACCAAAATGAAAGTCTGCTATACACGGTTAAACGATTATTTTTACCATCCCTTTTCTGTTAGGGTCAAGACAAGTTTCTATAACCTGCTTGATACAACTTGCCGTTTTGAAACACATATTTAACGTTAATATTCATTGAATCTTTACACTTGAGCATTTACGACAACGATTTTCATTGAATTTTTTTCTCGAATATTTACGGCAAGGGATATGGATTGAACCACCGCAGGCAACAGACGCATGATAGATTACAATCGAGGGTACCGTGTGGGGGACACACCATCGAAACTATTTTAATAACATCTAGTCTCTTATCTCTTTTTAAACAAAGCAAAATCAAATTAAATTTTATTTAAACCTTTTTAAGAGATGTTTATCCTTTAAGTTTATATTCGCTCACACAGTTTGTGTAGATTGAAGAATTCATTTGTTTTGCATTTTTTCCGTGAATTGATTGCTTTGGTAGACAGCCTCCAACTCAATTTGATTCGACAGCCTTCATTTCACAAGACTTTGTTTGTCTCCTTCGTCATGTCGGAAGGTCTCAATCTCCCGGGGGACTTTAGGGGGTTTTCTTATAACGCACAACACCTTTAAATCAACCTGTGACAACACTAATCGGATCTGATTTTATGTGTTTAAGATCAACAAGTCATTGCCGATATTGCGAGACACGCGTTTTTAATGGAGTGAAGCTTTTAAAAAGTTTTTATTAAAGTGTAAAAGTGTGGCGAAGTACTGCAGCTATAGCGGCCTGTAACAATGCTGGGAAGTTTATAGCAAATTAACTAAGCTAAAACCAGTTTTACGAAAACTTAAGAATTATATTCAATGAAACAAAATGTCAACTATTAAAAAAATGTCCAATTGTGTTAGTGGTTGTCGAAATGCTATACAAAATCATTTCCGAGACTGCGCTTTAATTTGGTTTTAACCAACTAGAGTTCTTAACTGGGGACTAACAGAGAGATTTCTATCCGAAAAGACGATTAAGTGAACAGCTATTCACTTTCAGTTCGATTTAATTTTGTTTTCAAGCAAGATATATATATTTGATTTTATTCTGGCTACCAGGGTCCAGCATTCTAAACTTGCGATTGGGCAATTTTTCCAGAAATTCTCGAGGCAAAATTAAAAACATATTAACATGCTGGTGGACGCAAAGGCTGGGTGCCAGCATAAAATTATATAAACTTAAATTTGGTATTACATTTTTTAAATCTGTTATGTCATAGAAATTTTAAAACTGGTACAAACGTTGATGGTTCTGATGGTGTTCTAATTTTGTTTAGATATCTTATAATTTTATTCTCAACAATCTGTGAATTTGTCGCTATACAGCTACAGCTTAACTAATGTTTCAATAGCAAAGGTCTCCCTTTATATGCCCGGAGACACCTTCATCGTCTATCAGGGTTAATAGCTGTTTTGTAACAGTTTTGTATATAACGAATTGAAGTAAAGGTTTTATAGTAAGTGCATGCAGTTGACTGTATTAATGTGTTTAAATATCTCCTGCATATTTTATAACTGTAAATATATAACAATATTCACGCCTTTACCGATATATCTCTAGCCATAGGTTTTATTATCTTGATTCTTTTCTTGCCTATATTTTTCTGAGATTATGTTTATTTGTAATATCGCAATTTGACAATAACGTTATAATTTCTATACAGTGTCCGCCTTTACCGATATATCTCTAACGACAGATTCGATTATCTTGATTCTTGTCGCTTATATTTTTCTGCGATTTTGTATATTTGTAATATCGCAATGTGACAATAACGTTATAATTTCTATACGGTACCCTTTCGACCATAAAAACCTAGTGGGTATATGTCGATCAGAATTGTCTTGTCTTTATTTAGCATAGGAGAAACATTGATTTTCCATTACTACAAACACTCTACGTTTTATGGCTGAGATAACTTAGGTATTTAGCATTGGCAAACATTACTGTGCATCAATTATTAATTCCCCTATATACAAAGGGCTTTGGTTCTATTGCTTATTTCTACTGTGTAGAGGCGCTTGTTAGAACAGCCTTGCAGTTCTTAAATATGACATTTGCCAGAGAAAACGAAGGCTACATATGTACATAGGACGACTTATAGCCTATTCTTCAAGCGTCTCTGCAGCCATAAGGCATATTCCAGCAGACACGTCTTGCCTAGTGGAGACCATAACTCCTGTATATTTATGTGTGATATTTTGTATGACTGCATGGCTTGAGTGGAGGAGGAAAACTAATGTTAGAAAGAATCATTGAAGTAGGCCTTTGTACAAAGCCACAAGTCTGTGTAAAACTTGGTCGATATATATGACAAGGGATCGCGCTAACATCCGCAAATAACAGCAACATCAACAACAAAACATAACTTTATATTTTTCGTAGACATACCAAGATCATACCTTTCGGACTGCCCAGTTAAAAAAAACATTAACGACACCTTTTTATGTCGAAGTTAACGCCACAATTTTAAATGTTAAATTGTTTATAAGAACGTGCATTGTACTCGGCACAAATGCCGTGCATATGCCATGAATACAGATGCATTCTGTAGGTTTCTGTTCTGTAGAGCAGTTGAACTCGTCTGTATACCGCACCATATTAAGTAAGACTAATTTTCTGGGGCATTTTGTCTTATGAAAAAGAACTATTGGATTTTCGTATAATTTATTTAGTATTATACTTTGTATATCGGTATACTAATCAACCGCGGCAGTATTCCCACTATACAGTAATGTAACGAGTGAAAAAAAAGATTAACCTGTGTTTTAATAGTTACTAGAAATAGACCAAAATATTGGCGAATTATCTTTATTATAGATTTTGTATTAATAGTTTTATAAAATATAACTCATTAAAACATCTCAGATTCGGTTTCACGGAAGCTCATTGTGAATTGTGAACGTTTGAACTCTGTGATACGGTTTTGATCTACATTTTTGTCGTCCTGCACTCTTGCATATATATTTTGTTTTCAATATATATTAAGCCGAGAACCGACTTTGGCATGGGGTCAAGCGGTGTATATATACATGTATGTGGTTCGTTCTAGCTGAAGAAAGATAATGTTTTGAGTTGGGTTTTCAGCCTCTAGAGAAGGCCTATACATAGATAAAAACGATATATATAACAAAAACAGTATCATCTTTTGCAAAAGACTCAAGAGAATGGATTGAGAAATGCAATGGCCTCATCATGTCGGATTAATTTTACCGAGAGGCGTATGTTGTGTTTGTTTGTTTGTTTGTTTGATTAGTGTTTAACGTCGTACTCAAGGGTATTTCCCCTATATGACGATGGATTATCCACTTCACACTGCATCTTGCCACATTGCGGTGAAAAACCGGGAAGAAACCTCTTAAAAACCACCCCCGCGATTGCCGGAGCCACATCGTGTGACTCGCTCATATACGTGATGGTCGACAGACGGACTCTATCCTGTGAACAGTACATCGGAGCAGGTTTAGGAAGCGCACACATTACCACTAATCCACGGCCGCAGACCCAGAGAGGCGTATGAGTACTTCTGGTTATTAAAAATTGGGATGTCACCTGGTTCTACTAGTAAAACATTTGCATGCAATCTTCCGAGTGTTCTGCCTTCCCTCTGAAATACGTTATATAAGCGTTCCGCCGCTTTATTGCGTTAAGCCTGCATACCGGATATTCGCACATTTCTATGTCTTTTTTCTAGATTGAAGGTTTATACCGTACTTTTAAGCTTTCATACACATGGGTTACTGGTATAATAAAAAGTTATAATGTTGAGATAAAACAATGAAGCCTTTAAATTTTGTTCGGTAAATGTTTTTAAATAACTTACCGTAGCTATTGCATTCTCTATAAATGTGTGAGTTGGAGGCATTGGAATAAACAAATAAATAAAAATAATATATAAACATGTTAGTCCAGTGGGCGAATAAAATCTCCCTTTCATGTCGTACTTAAGTTTATTTCACTCAAATGAGCAAGTGACCGACTAATTGATGAAGGGCATCAGCCAGCAGGTAACAGGCAACAAGCTATAACAAGGAACACAATACTCACACAACGCAAGAACAGTCAGTACGGAGGCTAAGAAGGGGGCTTAACAGTGCCTGGTGCGTTGCCCCTCGGCTCAGATAACACCACAAGTCGGAAGTCCGGAAATGTTCAAGCACCCAGACAAACTTGTAGTTTTAATACCGATTCCGATAAAAGTCCGACTGTTACTTTTACGTAAATATTTTAAATCCCCGACGTTATTCTCAGAATACAACAAGGCAAGATTTTGACAAATACCGGATTCATATGTCTGTTTCTCTCTTTCAACCGGAAATATACACCTTGGGTAACTATTGGTGCATTTACACTCTAAAACATCCCGGCTGATTTACTACCTAATAACATAAACGTCTCCAATCGGGAAGTCTCAATGGGTGTTAAATGGGTAACACATGCCGTCTGTATATATAGCACTGGAGAAATGTTAAATTTCAAACAATATGAAACAATTCGCATCTTTGCTGTGCTATAGTCAACTATCCTGGACTACACCGCCGTCATATACTCGTAAAGCACGGCGTATAGCACCAATCAATCAATAAACCAAATTATGCATAATTGAAATGCTTGTCAAGGAAATTCGGAGAAATACAGGTGTCACAATTAAGGCACTTGCCCCAAAGGAATACGCAGTACTGACTAGCTTGCTCCGCATCACCAAAAATGCAACTAAACTAGCCTATATGTCTTCGTGACTTTTTGGATCTTTGATTTTACTATTCGATGCTGTCATTTTTTCGGTTTTAATAATTTCTGCACCAATCATATAATTCCTACACAAACAAACGAAAATCTACGAAAATTAAAAAAAAAGTAAACACAGAAAACAATTTCATATGGTATGTGGTAATTTTTATTTATCTATGAGCATATGTGTATGGGGAATATGACGAGACCATACCAAACAACAACAACAACAACGAAACGGTGAATACTATATAACTTGTAACCGTGTGCACGTGATCATAATCAGTCTTCACTCATTTTACTACAACCTTGAGTGAAACATTTACCATCACTTTAATACGCAAAACAGAACTTTTTTTTTTACAAAATATTACATTTGACACTGCACTGAATTATTTAGTTTAAGTTCACACCTCCGCATATAACTTTATTCCGTCTTAGGCAATCAGGCCTGTCAAAAGAGCATTTATGAGACAATGGTGCACTGTGGATCCTATCTATACGAGAACGATTATTTTATTTACATTACGTTTCCATGGAAATTGCAATATAGAACACACTCGACCTTGTATATTTTTTATTTATTTTCGAGCAAGGTTTTATTTTAAAGATAAAGCATTTTTGGCTCATTTGGAGCACCAGTATAAAATTACATCGAATTCTACAATAAAATAATTATTATTAATAAAATCACATCTATAAATTACTTTAAAAAAGGAGACAATGCATAAATTCCAAAGAATTAAGCTTATGTCAAAGTAACATATAAATGACATACATACATGTATAGCATTTGCTTACAGATTATCTGAATGTTCCAAACAATGCTAAAAACAGTTATTTCGATGGCAGTATCTTATGTCTAGAAAATATAAAACTGTACAAGGGTTAGAGTACCCAGTTTAAAGGGGGTCGATGAACAGTTTGACTACCGCGACAGAGCAGATTTCAGTTTTACAAGCTTTCTTTGGCCATTGAAAAAAATTCAGTTTCTACAGTTATAACAGTTTTCAAACAGAATTTTGTTTTGAAAATGAATTTATTTTTGTTTTTATTTTAAATGGCCTGAATTCCTTTAAAACAACTACTAATTATAGCTACTTAAAAATAGCCCTTATTTATCCCATTATCTAAATAGCTCACACACATTTATAACATGCGCAAATGAGGCAATTTTATTGCTAGTACGCATGCGTGAGTCTGTGACGTCACAGTTCATAAATCCATAAATAAAATAAATTATTGTTAAATTTAAAGAGCTAGTTAGACAGCTCAAATTTTAATATTTAAAACTATAAATAAGCACATATATTAATAAAGTTGAAAGCGCATTAAGCCTTTAATTTGTTCTAAATTCACAAAACGTAAACCTTCTGATAAAATACTACAAACACAACATAAACTGTGTCCAGCCAATGATCAGTGTTGTGGGCTACGGTTTATTTTTCCCTTCTTATATAGGAGTATATTATCGTGCTTTGAGACAATATATTTTTTTAACAAAAATGAAGGCGAAAAAATATAACCAGTTTTGGCAAACATTATTAACTAAAAACTATTTTTAGTCAGTTATTGTCATTTGATACCGATAAAAAATATTTTATTAAATATGTTAGAAAAGAAAACAGAATTGATTTAATTCAAGAAAGAGATACAACTCATACTACAACACCATGTGTTTAATATTAATTGCATTCACAAATCAGTTAAAGAAGTCAACCGATTTAAACGTGCCAGTTTGATAATGAAAATTATTTGAAGCAACAATGCGGAAGGAAACTGTGTCAAAACATTCTCACCCCTTTCGGAGCCTCGTCACCCAGCTCAATAATCTTCAGCCGTTCTCAGCCTGGCGCGTTTACTTGCCCTACTTTTAGTCACGGCTTTCATTTAAATGCAGCGAAAAAACACCTCCGAGAGGATAACAGGCATTTCAATACACTGAACAGTTATTTGACCCGAGCGTTGAATAAATAGGACGTCAATGTCGATACGTTCTTTATCGCGAACGACCGCGGGCAAACGCGGTATAGCGATCGCGTTGTGCTACTTTCTTTACAATCTTTAAGACAGCCCTGTTAGAGAAACATTGATATGGACTCGCCAATGAAATATAATACTGGAGAAGAAGAGCGGAAGAAAAGGCAACTCGAGAAGCATTAGGCAACGGAGTCTAATCCATATACACTGAAAAAGGCAACAAATTATCGTAAGACGATAGCAACAAAGAAAACCCTGCGGTTTGAGCAATTCGAGTTATTGTACCTTAAGAACAAGATAAAGGGACGTCGTCGTCGAAACTTATGTTTTACCCAAAAAATACTCATTGATATTCTGACTACATAGCAAAGCATTGGCATTACTTTTTGAATGAAAACAGTAACTTGCGAAACATGCAGGAACCATTTCAGACTAAATCTGGTATTTTTTTTGTTTTTTTGTAGATGTTACTATTAATGAAATTCCACATACAAAACTTAGATGGCATTAACTAAAAGCCTATAGCACTTACAAATATCAAACACCCATATGATTGAAAAATAAATTAATTCATGAACTTTTTAACGATAGTACATATTGAACAAATTCACGCATTGTTTATTTGGACCTGAAAAAGTGATTTCAGATACGGCAAAATAAATTGATGGCTGTATAAACGTGGCCAGTTATACCGTTGGAGCAAAACATTAAACACCAATGGCTTCATCCCAGTTAATTTTGGGTGACTGTTTTGAAAATAATACAAGAAAGTCTAAGGGGGACTTAGACCGGCTACTGAGGCCGCAGTTTCGACCAAAACGCCGATCCGACCTATGATATACTAACCCGACAATGTCCAAGAAGTAAGCATTGTATGCATCTCATATGAAGTGCTGGAATGGTTTAACACGACGAAATTCACTTCTTTATCAGGGTTTTAATAGGCTTCTGTTGCTACTTTAGTTGGCAAGAAGGCCCGCCCTAATAGAGTACCAAGTTTTATTCCCGCTGAAGGCAAGCAAAATTGAATTTCGCTACAGTAAAAATATATAATCGCAGCTGCTAGGATACGAATAAGCTTACTGTCGGACGACCCAGGCACAACAGATCGTGACGAATGTCGTCACTCCTTCCAAAATGTTTATTTATTTGTGTGAATGGGGTTTAACGTCGTGCTCGAGGGTATATCACTTATTTGACGACAGATTGTCGCTACACACGGGTTCTTGCCCAATTACGGTGCAAAACCGGGAAGAAACATTGTAAAACCACGCCCGCGTTTGCCAGAGCCACATCGTGTGACTCATCTATATACCTGATGGTCGACAGACGGACTCTATCCCGTGAATGGTACATATGAATTAGTGAGCGCTCAAACTATAACCAGTATGCCACGATCACAGGCCCCCTTCCAAAGCGAGTTCAATACCCCTAATGACAAGAAAACACACACTATTCAAATACCATCATCGGAACACATTCTGTATCTAAGACCCGTGGACACCATGCGGTATTTGACTGAATGTTAATGTCATGACGTAATCTCACATGATATGATTGTTGACCTACGCCATTTATTGCACGTTTTATACAATTAGGGACGTTCTACTGCACACAAATATACTGTCTTTAGTCGACCCATTTACCACGATAAACCTGTCGAATGTGCTAAGGGTCCAATGTGCTAAGGGTACGACACCTATATCTGAAGTTTGATTCGCGAAGATGTTAAACACATTTATTTTACAGAATAATTCTATGTTGTTTCATTATAATTTTACAACTTACTTAATGTTATTTTTCTCCCATTATGGGAGAATACAAAACATAGCCTTAGCATAACTTTGTCCGTGAGTTATAATCCACTTGCTTATCAGAGTCCAATAATGTTAATGTAACAAACACTAATCCATACTCACTGTGCACTAATCGCTTAATCCAGATGTTATTAATCCATAATAGGTGAGATGGGTATTAATCTTAATCCATGAATCCATAGTAAATGTGTGTTGATCTTAAACCGTGTGAAATCACAGAGATGGTGTACAATGGTTAATTTATCTGAAGGTAAGATTCTAGACACTGAGAGCATCGGTAAACCATCACATGAAGTTTCACCTATATATGAGAGCACAACAGGAACACGCCAGTAATCCAAAATAGACACTGTTTTCTCTCCATTATAAGAAGATCACCATTCGGCCTATAAATTCATATTCTGTGAAAAAAAAATTCTGAAGTAGAATCCCAAAATAAGGAACAAATTTTCATAGTCGTTGGATGCTCAGCTTGTGGTTTATCTAAAGTGGTCAGTCCATAAAGCCCTGCTATATTGTTTACAGGACCGCCAACAGAACTTTTATGTCACCCGGGGAAATGAAACTTTGTCCCCCTCCTCAAATTGTCCAGGTAATGATACTCAAACTTAGTCAACCACAGTGTGCTTATAGCTCATGGGCTCCGGGGTTGGGGGGGTTGACAACACTTTGAAGGTACAACATGTAGCCAGTAGGTAATAACTGTCAAAAATGAAGAAAAAATTTTTTTTCGCCAGTGTTACTTCACAAAAGGGATCAGAAATAAAGAAATGCAAACTTAATTGTGGTACAATTATAACCTTACATAAGTCCCTCCACATGTTGAGGAACACGCATGCCGTACTTTGGCAATCTATGAATATAATTCCTGATGACTTGATAGGCGATAACTGATATGGTACATGATAGTTCAATACATTTGTTCAACAGAGGCTGTAGTATTGACTCTATCCTTTGTACTTGCTTTTAAAATTGCCCAAATCATATGTTGTTGTTCGCAATTTTCACACTCCAATGCTAAATTTAAAAAGTTTGTATCTACAATATTAAAAATATTCTGTAAACCACAAACCACAATCTGTTAAAGCAGTCAATGCAGTGTACTCTGGCCACCACAGTAGTTTTCAAACTATTGACTCCAATGTTATCAAAATCATTAATCCCAAAATACTGAATTATAATGTTGCTGTCAAACGTTAAGCCTTGCTTTAGCGGTTTACACAGTTTGACCACAATTACCAGAGCGAAACAAATAACTCATGAGCAGTAACTGTTAAAATTTCACTGAAATTTCATTGACGTCTGTTTAGTTGCACATATTTTCACAAGACACCAAGTACAGTCCATCGAATGACATTCCCCACATGAAAGCAGAAGTCCAAGGTGGCTTTGTGTCACGAACACAGGTGTTGTTGTTGCACACAGCCCCTAGAGTATATTCCAATATAAATCCACACTGATATAGAAAATAAACAAAACATTCAAAAGACACAACCATAGTACTATAACCAGACGTTTGAGGGCATGTATTGCACACAACGAGGACATACTTCAAACAAAATTCCCCACAAAGTGCTGAAGTACTTGCAAATCTTTCACATCTTTATATCATTGAAGGAAAATGAGGGATCCCAGTGGCATCCCGATAGGTGATGTTTCATTTCGGGTAGCTAATGAATACTTCAGGGAGGTTCTGAGAAATTCAGTGTATCTTGGGGATAGACCCTAGCACAGCATAACAAGTACAGTGTTAGTTGTTTGTTACCTTTGTAATTTTGTATGCTTTCACCAATATTTTGTCTGCTTTTTGGGCACCATTGGACAAAGTTGTGTGATTCCCTAATTAAGGACTTAAAGGATTTATTACAAACTATTATAAATTGACAATTGAACAGGCGTATGCATGTCCACTAGTTGAACAGCTATGAGTTTGTGGCTGGACAGCAAAGCTAATCCAAATTATCTAGTAATTGTATGTACCAGATGAGAACCCGCGAGTTTGTGATAGGACAACAAACCAAATAAAAACTGTCGATCCAAAGATATGGGTACATCCAATTATTTCTTGAAAGATGAGCACAACATACACTGTTATAATACCAGCATACACTTAACACTTTCTAAACAGCAATACAAACAATCCATCCTTTCATTTCATGAGATCACTCTTGATCATCAGTCCCATTGGATACTTTTGATCATTACTATTGGATCGTTTGCCTTAACAAAATTCACAAGTCATTACACATACAGTTATTCACGATCAAAACAAGCTAAACGGTTGGTGTACAGTGGTTTTGTAGATAATCCTAGGATATATTGAATACACTAAGATGTACTGGGTGCTACCTCCAGCTCTATTGGTTCTTTTTTAACAATGGATGTCATCACCATGTTGATTGGTCTATTTTCGTCTGCACTCTCCTGGAATTCAGTTAGTGGCGGCACTGGCGTAGCATTTAGTTTTGGTGGAGAGTCTAGCACAGTTTCTTTAACAGTTTCTTTAACAGTTTCAACAGTTGTTAAATTTTCAGGGATGTTGTTATTGTTATTATTTGCCGGAATCGGCGGAGATTCAGTTTTGGTTCGAATTTCTTCACACGGAAGCGGAGATGTGGCTGCACCAGTAGGTCGAATTGTATTGTTATTGTTCATTGGTTTGGGACTGGGCGTTGACACAGGGTCTGATACGACCCCGTTCGGAACTTGTGGTTCAGGAACCGGCGAAACGCTTTTCTTTGGCGGTTCTGGGCTCTTTTTGACCAAATCAATTGGTTCTGTCATATTAACATTATTCTCAATAGGTTGGGCAAGTCCGTTCACAATAATTGGCGAAGTAGTAACTATTTCCTCCTCCTCTCCCTTGGAGGTTTCCTTGGAAACGTCCGTGTCAGTGGAAAGAAGTCTCCGTTTTTTAGCCGGAAATTCGTACACAGTATAAAATAGCCGCAAAGGTCCACGCTGAAAATGACATGAATCGAGAATATAATTAATAATTAAGGTAACTAATAGCTTTGCTATTAGAAAGTGTTTAGACAGAATAACTATACTATTATTCTAGCAACAATGAGAAAACAATTAATGGAATTACCACACTCTAAATGACTCATTGCAACATGCATACTTCATCATTTACTCTTTCCTGGTTCTATCAGAGGATCAAGTTTAGACGCCTTTACGCGGCAGCTTCCAGAAAAATATCCAGAAAACGGAATATAAATTTGCATTAATCTTTAACCAATACTGGGGAGGTGTGTCTCGACCAAAGGAGACCACTGACTTAGGGCAGCAAGATTCAAGTGATTTTGTCATTAATGATTTCATAAATAATCCAACATTAACATTGAATTGTTTGTTATTTGATAAGGGGTTTAAAGTCGTCGTTCTCAATGGTGTTTTATTTACGACCGATCCTCCACTTCAGGCTGTTCCTTGCTTAATTATTGTGGTCAACAGAGAGGAAACCATGTAACAACCAGCCCCGCCTTGTCGGAGCCACATCCTTTGACTTACATAAATACATCATTGTCGACATACGGACTCGGTCCGATAGCGGTACAACGTAGTAGGATTAGTAACCAGTAAGCGCACACACTAACCAATAAGCGATGGTTGATGGATTGATTGGTGCTTTATGCGCCGCTGAAGGTTATTTCACTTATATGAGGACCGTGTATTCCAACAATAATTGACACTAGCACAACCAAGATGTGAAGCGTCTCCATAATGTTGGAAAGTTAATTTTCCTCCAGTGTTAAGTAAAGACAGCATAGCTACTATTCAAACAAACTACCCTTTGTCAGGGCATTTAGTCAGGGCATTAAGCCAGGGCCCCCGATAAAGTGTAGAATCACGGTAGCGTTCGCTTTTTTCTAAAAGTTAGGGAGACTAAAGCAGCGTATCTTGGGTGCTACTAATTTAGGGAACACAAGTCCCCAAGAGGTTCCTAACATTTTTACAGCTGAACTCATTGTCACCCTGATTTAGAACTACCGCACTTACTCTCTTCCATCTATATATGTAAGCGATATCCATTAATGTATACAGATCGTTCAGATTCTCCTCCGTGTGAAATACGTCAATCTGTGAAATACAGAAAGGAACATTTCAATCATAGAATACAAGGTCTGACACATTTTATATTCTACATCAGCAAATTTGTACATAGCAATGATCGGTAGGTTTTACATTAAACAATTAACACCGAACAGAAGTTTATATTACAAGGGTTGTTTCTTATAGTGATATAATTTTATTTTAAAAACGTAATAGTCTTCTCATTTAATAATTTATAACCAAATTATTATTATTTGTTTTGCTTTTTACCAAATATCTGTCGGATAGCGAAAACTTCATGCGGATGAATTTCTTTAAATGTGCAATGGTCACAGCGGCTGGACACAACAGAAACCTTCGGTCGGAACTATCATTCTGAAATAAATCCCAAAATATTTGGATCAGTTTATTACATCAACAACAGAATTATTAAACCGTATACATTTACTGAGAGTGGTGGGTTGTGGGAGGAGTGTGTGTTGGGGGTGGGGGGGGGG
>JARFOD010108521.1:0-15699 GCA_031763545.1 Mopalia muscosa
CACTTAACACTACTCTAAGCTAAGGGTCAGGTGATTGGTGTGATCTCACTTTACACTGCTCTAAGCTAAGGGTCAGGTGATTGGTGTGATCTCACTTAACACTACTCTAAGCTAAGGGTCAGGTGATTGGTGTGATCTCACTTTACACTGCTCTAAGCTAAGGGTCAGGGGATTGAGGGATCTGAGCTAAGTAAAGGTTTGGTGTGATCTTCCTCTTGAACACCCTGGCAGGGAGGGAGCTTCATGTTCCCATGGTGCTCTCAGAGCTAAAGGGGAACTGGAAGCCGATCTGTTTGCATCCTGTATTTGTCCCATCTTGTCTTCGTTTGTTGCCCGTGGAGTCGCGGGTGGTTTCCCTTACCTATTGGGCTGGCACGTCATCATCACAAAAATAAAATATCCTTGTGTTAAACCCCAATCAATCAAACAAACAAACAAATCCTGTTCCATAGTGTTTACTGAAGAAACGGGTATTTGATGATTCCTCCTCTTCATGTTATTCTGAGCTATGGATCACGTGTTTGGTGGGAGCTCCCTGTACTCTAAAGGTTGGGAGATTACTTTGATCTTCCAACTCTACAGTAGTCTGCCTGAGCTAAGGAGTGGGTGTTTGGTAACTACTGGCCAGGTGCTTTGAACACCTTCCTGTGTTTGGGTACTTTGGGCTAAAGGTGGGTGGTTGTTGTGTTTCTCTTGTTCCCTGTTGATTTCTGTCGCCCTGTACAATGAGAGGAGGCAGTTTTGAAGACCGTCATGTTTTCTGGTACTAGATCCTAATGGGCAGGGGATTGATGTGATCCTCTTGGTGCTTCCTACTTCCTAGAGGAGACCTCAATGTATCTGGACCTCTGAAGTCCTAGGCAGGTGATTGGTTTGTTTGAGGTTACCGTTAAATGACGTACTCAAGGGAATTTCACTTATATCAAGATGGATTGTCCACTTCCTCGCAAAATTACAGTAGTTCATGCTAATGGTCAGGTGATTTTTAAGGTCTTTGTGTTCCGCTGTACTCAGGGCTAATAGGCAAGGGATTGGTATGAGGTCCTTGTTCCTCCTGAATGGTAGTGATCTTCCTGTTCCGCAGTACTCCCAGCTGAGGGCTGAGCGTTTGGTGTGATCGTCCAGCTAAGGGTTATTTTGAGCTAAACAACTGGTTAATGTCATCTTCTTACTCCACAGTACTCCTAGCTGAGGGCCGAGTGTTTGGTGTGACCTTCCTGCCCAGGGTTATTGTGAGCTAAACAACTGGTTAATGTGATCTTCTTGCTCCACAGTACTCCCAGCTGAAGGTCGAGTGTTCGGTGTGATCTTCCTGCCCAGGGTTATTGTGAGCTAAACAACTGGTTAATGTGATCTTCTTGCTCCACAGCACCCCCAGCTGAGGGTCGAGTGTTTGGTGTGACCTTCCTGCCAGGGTTATTGTGAGCTAAACAACTGGTTAATGTGATCTTCTTGCTCCACAGTACTCCCAGCTGAGGGCCGAGTGTTCGGTGTGATCTTTCTGCCCAGTGTTATTATGAGCTAAACAACTGATTAATGTAATCTTCTTGCTCCACAGTACTCCCAGCTGAGGGTCGAGTGTTCGGTGTGATCTTCCTGCCCAGGGTTATTATGAGCTAAACAACTGATTAATGTGATCTTCTTGCTCCACAGTACTCCCAGCTGAGGGTCGAGTGTTTGGTGTGATCTTCCTGCTAAGGGTTATTGTGAGCTAAACTACTGGTTAATGTGATCTTGCTCCACAGTACCCAGGGTTATTGTGAGCTAAACAACTGGTTAATGTGATCTTGCTCCACAGTACCCAGGGTTATTGTGAGCTAAACAACTGGTTAATGTGATTGTGCTCCACAGTACTCCCAGCTGAGGGTCGAGTGTTTGGTGTGACCTTCCTGCATGATGTGTAAGAGCAGCACATAGCTCATTTGGTTTATTTTCCTGCGGGTACATATACAAGTCCAATTGCTTGGAGTATACTAGCCTTAGATGTATGAGGAAAACAGTTTAAACCAGAATTTAAAACAACCCACATGATGTGAGTTTGCACCTTGTACTTGCCTTGTACGTTCTCATATAGAGTGTGACAGTTTTCCCTTCCTAACGGAACTGCTAACCAATATACCATTGGCTTATTTGTTAGTTTTCAAATGGTATGTCACACATTCTTCAGGGCAAAGGATCCTTGAGGTACTTGAACATGGCCACCCTATCTTAAAGCATAATATTCAATATTAGAGGATAAATAGGTCCAAATGGGTTTAACATTGTGAAGAGTTCCTTTAAGTTTTCTTGGATCTCACAAACCATGTGCGCAGAGGAAATAACACAAAAAAATCAAACGTAGGCCTATGCTGCCATCACAATAGTCTTGCTCCATTAGCAGTACATCGAGGTGGGATTAAAAGATCGACATGTTAACCACAGCCGCAGACTATGATAGTGCACAATGACTATGTATAGGCTCTAAAATGAAACGAGTTTGAACAGAACAGGCTTACCATTCATGATATAATTAAAAAATTAATGTTCTTATCATCTTCATGCTTAACAATTTTTAAAATATTCTTCTACATGAAATGTATAGCACAATTTGTTAAAACAGTTTATGTTGAGCCAGCGTTTGGTACGGACTGGAGAGTATTCCGTGAATTTGTATCTGTTCATAGTCGTGGCCGGCAGCTGTGGCTTAATGGTAAGCAAGAGCGCTTTCTAAACCTACTTTGATGTACTGTTCACAGGATCGACTTTGTCTGTCGACCCTTAGGTATATGAGGGAGTCACAATTCCTTATGTGACGATGGAATGCTCACTTCACAATGTTCCTTGCCTAATGATAGTGCAAAACCGAGAGGAAACCTAAAAAAAACCACCACCTTGATTGCCACATTGTGAGACTCCCTCATACACCTGATGGTAGACAGATCGATGTAATAAGGTAAATAACAGCACTTATCATTATGACTGCTGACACATGCTCATTAGCAGCATAAGGTGAGGAGAGATCATGAGATGTCTTCCTTTTAAAGCACAGTTAGCTAGTTTCAGTTCCAGCTGGCCTGTCAATAATTCCATTACAAATCTTCGATAGATAAAAAAAAAAATGTTTGCCAATCTGAATAATATAACAGAAAAACACTAAACTTTTTTAAGAGAAAAAAATCAATATATTTTAAGCAGCACATTTCATATGTTAATTTCATTTACACTGTGCAATTGAGAAAAAAATAAATTTACAATAAATAAGTACAAAATTAACATTTATTTTTTCAAACCAACCAGCACCGAGTTAATCATTTAAATTCTCAATAAGACAAAATTTATCTAAATTATATCAAAAACTTTCCCATAAAAAAATAATAATTAACAATTGGAATGGAGTAAAATTTAATTCGGAGACGGGACCAATTTAATAAAAACAATATATTACTACAGGGAATGTTGATTGTCAGGATATACCAGAAAATGAAGTAAGCTAATCCCTGAATATACCTGACTCCAGATTTACCTTTCTCATAGCACCTATTCTTTTGTCAGCCAATAAAACTGTCAAGGTTTTAGAGCCACTACAGGGTCACCTTCAAATTACACTAAAAAACTATCAGTAGGTCACTACAACTATCTTTTACTGCAGTTCAATTAATTTTGCTGCACAAAATAGTTTTGTCTCTGGACAAGAGGTGGCTATGTTTTCAGTTTCTAATCAACATTTCAATGTAAATAAAAAGTCATCGGACTTTACATATAATACATTATGGTAAAGGAGTAGCAACAGCAAAAAACACACTAGATGGGTCAATGTTAACAGTCATATTCTGACTGGGTTTAAAGAGTCCTATTGGTCGCTGGTCAAACACCTCAGTGATGTTATATCCAGACGGGTGTTCACCGATGTCACTAACAAGTATGTTCAACATAGTTGGCGTTCCGCTAGTTCCAAAGTTTAACATAGCAAATGCTACCGAACCCTTGGGCAAGATTGGTTTTTTCCAGAAAGACAACTTTTGAATCTGAAAAATAAAATAAAAACATTGAGAAATATAAAACAGTAAATTACAGTTCTTATCCAAAGGTTGTGCTATTAAGCATGCAGGTACAGGTAATGCACGTTATTAAACGATGAGATAACTCAAAACTCATTAACTGTATTAACAGAAGACAAACACAGCTGTCTCGAGTTGCTTTCTTAACTTAGTGGGCTACATGGCGCACATCCCACCAAATGTCAGCCTATTTCAAACATAAATGTTAACTGTCTTTGTGACAATTAAAAGATTCCCCGTATTTTACATCAAAAGTACTTAAAAATGAAATATAGTACTCATCAAAGTGATATAGATAAGTGAATTTTGCACTGCATCTTCATTCACCAAACAAATAGCTTACTCAAATACTGTACGCTTTGTAAGCATGAGCAGAAAAATTAAGCTAGTGAAATGGATCATAAAACATGGAAAGACTTAAGTATGGATAACTTCTTTTTAATTTATTGGATACTACGTTTCTATCTCATTTCAGAGATCGTTATCAAGTACTTGATAATGGATACTAAGTTTCTATCTCATTTCAGAGATCGTTATCAAGTACTTGATAATGGATACTACGTTTCTATCTCATTTCAGAGATCGTTATCAAGTACTTGATAATAGATACTACGTTTCTATCTCATTTCAGAGATCGTTATCAAGTACTTGATAATGGATACTACATTTCTATCTCATTTCAGAGATGGTTATCAAGTACTTGATAATGGATACTACGTTTCTATCTCATTTCAGAGATCGTTAACAAGTATTTGATAATAGATACTACGTTTCCATCTCATTTCAGAGATCGTTATCAAGTACTTGATAACGATCTCTGAAATGAGATAGAAACGTAGTATCCAATAAATTAAGAAATTGTGATCCATACTTAAGTCTTTTCATGTTTTATGTACTCCCGACTTCTAAATGCCACTTAAAGAATCAGCATGTAGTTAGTTGAGGTGAGATAATCTCGTTAATCCCTTCCGTACTTCGACATACAAAATCTTTGGTATTTCAAAAGAGTAGAAATTAACCAATAAATATGTCTGCTAAGAAAATGGAGAGTGATATTAAAAATATTAAAGAGTTGACAACCTACAACCTTGGACTTACTGGATTTTGTTTCAGCCCTCTGACAATAGCATGTGTAACAGTTAGTCTTGTTTGTTAGGGAGACGTTTAAAATAAATAAGAAAAAGATAATTTCTTCATACCCTGGCTTCCCCAGTATTATATTGGTAATGGCTTTATGTAAGAAGTAGATCCCATAGGTATAAGCTCATACTGTTTTACAAAATAATAAATTACACCACATTTATCCGAAAGAACACCAGTAAACAAAAATATATACAAAAATGAGCTTTTTTTTAATGATATCAGTTGCAATAATATATATTAAATCTTTGACAAATGGATAAGCATCCCTACTTTAACAGAAGGACTTGGCAGATTGTTTTCATTACATTGCACCCAGTGAGGTGGCCATTTTCTGACGTCATGCCCAATGTTAAAGGCAATGGAAGCTTTCATTAACAGTAGTAAAACATTAACACATTTTTTTCTTTATGTCTTGCTATCGGTTATTAGTGTACTTTAAAAGATGAAATCTAATATTGATTGAACCCTGTGAGTCTAACAAAAACACTCAATGTCTTGAGTGTGATTTCTCCACACCAATTAGAGTAGAATATATAATTATTAACAATTTAGCGTATTTTGTTCAGAAATATCCTTTTGGCTTAAAATATAGTCAGTTCTATCTACAGTTGAGAACAATGTTGTGTGTAAATAATCAATTTTGTTATAAATATTTTTTTTTTACATCATCACCAAACAATAATACTTGACTTAAAATAGTCACTTCTCCACAAAAAACTGTAAAAAAAGGATTCAGACTTGTTAAAATTTGACATAATCATAATTATGTGTAAGTGTTAAAATGTTCATGCCAGAGGTTTTGTTGGGAATGATTAAGGACAAGTAGAGGAGTCATGGCATCCATTCCGGCTTGAAAGATACTTACTTCAATTTTATTTTGCAAAAGGAGCAGTGTCCTAGGATCAGGGATTTGTCTTAATTGTTTTTCAATGTGTTCAACGAACACAGAAATATCTCTGTGGAATTGTTCTTCTTCGTTAATCATTTTGGATATCGACTTTAGTACACCCAACTCTTCTCTGTCTCGATCTTCCTCCCTTCCTTTTTTATTGCCTGTGATAGATTTTTAAGAGGATGTAACTATCTGGTACAAGTACCTCAAACTCCCCACTTT
This sequence comes from Mopalia muscosa, assembly GCA_031763545.1. Classification (NCBI taxonomy): domain Eukaryota; kingdom Metazoa; phylum Mollusca; class Polyplacophora; order Chitonida; family Mopaliidae; genus Mopalia; species Mopalia muscosa. The sequence continues at coordinate 6,295 of JARFOD010108521.1, forward strand.
TGTCACGTTTCAAGTTAAAGGTATCAGTAGTCAGTTGGAGATTTAACTTTGGATCTATGTTTTCATCACTCTCATCAATGTTCTGAAAAATATATTATATATATATTTTTTTATCTTTTTCTATTACAGTCAATATTGGCTACAAATTTACCAAGGATTTAGGGATGTGTGGAATTTCTCAAATTGTTTGGGCGCTTTAGATGGGAAACATGTGAATATAAGACCTCCTCCAAATTCCGGATCTACTGTTTTAATTGAAAGGGCACCTTTTCTGTAGTGCTTATTGCACTGGTCGATTATGATTACAAGTTGTTATTTTGTCATGTTGGGTGTAATGGGCGTGTGTCTGATGAAGGGGTTTTCAGTGGTTGTGCTCTACAGCAATCACTTGAGCAGAAGACGGCAAACATACCTGAAGCCACCCCTCTCCCTGGTGAAGATGCACCAATTCCTTATGCAATGGTTGCGGATGAAGTTTTCCCATTAAAAAGTTTTATCATGAAACCTTAACCACACCGAAACCTTGCAGCACATTAAAGAATTTTTATCTATAGACTATTCAGGACCAGGAGAGTAGTTGAGAATGCGTTTAGTAAACTTGTGAACAGATGGCGGGTCATAGTCGAATAGATTGTTATGGCTTGTTGTACCCTGCACAACTATTTGAGATGTGATATCGGGGGAAGAGAAAACTTTCACCATGATCTGGTTCCAGGGGGTTTGAGAGAAGATGTAGGTGTAGCACAAGCAACATCGTCACATTCAAAGAACCCAGCTGTTGCTGCAAAACAGAAAAGAGATCGTTTGTGGAAATATGTTAACCCAAAGTCAGGCTCTGTCCCCTGGCAATGAGATATGGTTTTCTCTCATCAATGTCCTGAGATATATATTATATCTATATATTTATTGCAGTCAAGATTGGCTACAAATTTCCCAAGGATTTAACGATGTGTGGAGTTCCCCAAATTGTTTGGGTGCTTTAGATGAGAAAAATGTGAATATAAGACCTCCTCCAGATTCCGGACCTACTTTTTTAAATTATAAGCACACCTATTCCGTAGTGATCATGGCACTGGTCGATTATGACTACAAGTTTTTTTGTTGTTGTGATGTTGGGTGTCATGGGCGTGTGTCTGATAGAGGTGTTTTCAGTGCTTGTGCTCTACAGTAATCATTTCAGCAGAAGATGGCAAACATTCCAGAATCCACCCCCTACCCCTAATCAAGATGCACCAATTCCTTATGCAATGGTCGCCGATTAAGTTTTCCCATTAAAAAGTTTTATCATTAAACCTTACCCACACAGAAACCATGCAGCACATTACAGGATTTTTAACTATAGACTATTCAGGGCCAGGAGAGTTGTTGAAAATGCGTTTGGTATACTTGTGAACAGATTGCGGGTTTTGACCACAACATTAGCCGTGGCTGCGGAAACAGTCGAAAAGATTGTTATTGCTTGTTGTACCCTGCACAACTACTTGGGAATGTGATATAGGGGGGAGGGGGGGGGGGGAATAAAACTTTCACCATGATCTGGTTCTAGGGAGTCTGAGAGAAGATGTAGGTGTAGCACAAGCAACATGGTCACATTCAAACAACCCCACTATTGCTGCAAAACAGAAAAGAGACCGTTTGTGCAAATATGTAAGCTCAAAACCAGACTCTGTCCCCTGGCAGTGGGATATGGTTTAATTTAGAATTGGTGCATGTTGTTATTTTTTATTAAACAGGTATTAAGATAACTACAGTAATTGCTAAAGAATGGGGTTATTTGAATGTGGTCATGTTGCTTGAGCTAAACCTCAACCTTCTCTCAATCAGCTCTTGCCAATTTTATAGAAAAGCTGGTATATTACGGCAGTTATTTCATTAAAAAATAACTGTTTTTATTGAAGTTAATACCTCCATTCGCTGATATAGCGGTGATCTCCCTTACTCTATATAAAAAGCCAGTTACAAGTGTTGGTCAATATCCATACCAGTTTACTTCAACGCGTTCGCGAGTTAAACGCATTGCTCAAACGGGTTGTTAATTTTTTACCCACCCATCCTCTCTGTATGAACATTTTTTTTAAATTGCTTCTGTTTCTATTATTTTTTTCCAGAAATTTTATTCTGATGACCTGAATTACTGTTGGTGGTTTATTGTGGTCAGAAGAGAATATAATGCTGCACGGCTGTCTACACATCAATTGTTTGTCCGCACTGGTTATGTTTGGCGTTATAGGGGGGACCACTTATTTCTAAGGCTGGTTATATATTGTAGAAAAATTATTATTGTCCTCTTGACATCTGCAACTCCCAGTGTCGAGACATAATTTCGCCGAAAAAAATTGCAATTGTGTAAAATTATAAATTGCCCTAGTGATTGTTTTTAGATTGGATTGGCTAAGGCTTGCAATTTCTTGCCGGCGGCCCGAAAGTAAAACAATACATTTGAATTGTTGACATTGTGAACTTGTTTTTTTTTTACTGATGTTGATGGAATTTGTTGATGAAAATTGTTGATTGTTGAAACTTGTTGATTGTTAAACTGGTTGATCGTTCAATTTGTAGATTTGTTGGTTTGCAGTTGGTTAAATGCAGCCCAATTGTTTTACAAAGGCAGCCATGGCCATAATTTAGCCAAAACTTGAAAAAAAATATATAAAGTAGAATGGAAATAAAATGAAAGGCTCTGGCTTAAATAATTGTTGTTTGTGGTTATTATGTCTGAAATAATTCAGAATATATATTATTTCCGAAACATAAATAGAATGACTCAATTCAATATTATTAACCAGATTGAATAACTTCAAACAATTTAGCATGAAAGATGTAAATCTGTCGTAAAAGAGATCAAAAATTTAACCCGTTTTCTCTGCTTTCATTTTTAATGCACAGTACTTGGAAAAATGCGTACTAGTCAGCTGTTATTTTACATGAGGAGCTGATTTTTTCACATTTTATCTCGACATGTAAAATCTTTTTTTGTTTTTTATATAAAATTATAAGAAGTTGAAATTTCACTATTTTGACTCATTTTTTGGATTTTTGACCTTTGACACAATATTACAAGAAAACTAAGACAATCAGCCTAAAAGTTTTTGGTTTATATAATGTAGTATATAAAATTGCTGATATAAAACTGAGCAGTTTATGTAAATGGTGTAAAAGAAGTAGCAACTTGAAAAAGAGGCAGCAAACATTTACTTTGTTTCCAAGGTTTAGAAAAAAATGATTTACTTATTATTGTTCTGCAGAAAAAGACGATTCAGAATATATATACATGTGTTGCAAAATTCACAGTAGTTTAGAAGTAAAACACTCTGTAGTGGGGTTAGAGTATCTTTAAAGCGCTACTCCCGGCTGAAATAACATCTATATCCGTTGAAAGGTTACCATTAAATATACTTGAATATGGCATCTACTTATTGTTTCTTCATTTTATAAAATAACCCGAGTGTTACAGGTATATATAAACCTTCCTACGACCACTGGTGGCTGACATTTTGGGCGTGGCCGCCATATCCATGATGTCCTGCGACTAACACGCTTCTGCCTTATGGGTTAATAACATGTGTGAACCAATGACTTATATGTCAACTGTCAATGTTTAAACAGTCGACTACAGGTCTCATGACGTAGGCACCTTTTTTTGAAAAAGAAAGATATTTGATTGGTACCTAAAATGGCCACACGGAAAAATTCAACTGTAGTTTGTGCATTACACATTGTTTAAGGTCCAATTGTAAAATTAATATAGCTTGATTAGAAAACTAAAGAGCATAATTGAACACAAGAAATGATGTACGTTTTACCTATATGGATTTTACTGCAGCCCGGAGTATCGCTTTAACTATCGGATGACAAAATTTGTCGAAATCAGAGACAAAATGCAAATTTAGATGTAGACTGAAAAACCTATAAATTGATCCTCCTAAATTAAGTTTGCTTAACCATGGGGGAACCCTGTTCTGTCAGTTCTCCCCAACAGCACATGCCTGACATTAATAGAGAAAGTCAAAGCTGGAATGGAATAATAAACATTACAGAATACTAGTCTTGAAACTTTGGGGGGGAAGATGTCAAAATTAAATATTCACAATGCAGGGAAGTTTAAATGAGGAAATCAAATTTAATTGCTAAACACTGACAGTAAACAGCTACAAACACCAATAAAACAAACCATAACACAAAACCACAATTGTTTTCACAATCTGTAAGACAGGAATTTAAAACCAGTTGGCCCAATATAGTATCAAAGGAGAAGATTACACGGAAAAACAACATCCGTAAAAAAGGTGAGTTTTTCATTTAATCATTTGATGAGCAGAAAGGGCTAGTGCCAGCTAATAGAGTAGGGAACAAATATACTTAAAACAGCTTTTTTTCTCTGGGATACTTCTGCAGAAGCATTGATTTGGCCGTCACTCATCATTTTTTATCAATGCATCTAAATATAGGGAAATCCACTACAAAAAAACATGTACCAGCATATAAATTAATAACATGATCTGTACAGTTTGTCCTGAAACACTAGCTTATAAACTCTGGAATGACATTTCAGTTACAACGCATCAGCTCTTTGGTTAAACTGTATTTAATTGCCCCACCCCCTGACACCTCTCTCCAAGACAAAGATAAAAAAAAATGATGAGAAATATTTCATACAGTTGAGCTAGAACAGAATATAGAAATGGGTAGATCCAAAGAAACTGAAAAGATGTAAAACAACACTTTCTGGCATTAAATAAACATGGTATGGGCAACTAATGTCACTCGTTCTCTTTGAAACACAGACATATGGTTGTAGAGTGGATTGTCAAATTCATCAACAGTGTATAAACAGGTAATGACAAAATGATTTTTGTTTCTTTTGGGATGCTTTTCTATGATTTGTCAAATATGAAATGTGTTCCAAATGCAAAGAGTATCGTTAAATTGTATTTCAATATCATGCAGAGTTCATTGTTGCTCTTCAGTTTTGCCCTGAATAAACAAAAAAAAAATGCCCGTCAAAATTTGATCTGGCATAAAAATTGTTGGGGTACATTGGAGTATGATAAAAACATTCAGCCAATCAGATCCCAGCATTCTGAGTAAAATAATGAAAACAAATATGTAATAGATATATACCTGTGGAGACCCAGATAGAAGCAGTCAACATTTTCTTTCTCAGCAATAAAAATATATATTCTGGCAGATGCGGGAAACCTTTCCTTTTTCTGCAATAAAAATATATATGGAAATTTGTATATAATAAAAATTCTTTTCTATCCTCCAATTTAATTAATTTAAAAAAAAATTGATATGCCAGATACGAATATTTCATCTTAGAACTTTTATCAAATTATATATGTTTCCCTAGCAAAGCATGTGTTTAAGTTGAACCAACTAGATTACCTGTTATACCATGGCTTTCAGCCTCTACTGGCTGGTGTATTATTATACATGTCGACTATGGGAGACAATTCCGCTTTCTTGTGATGCCCAACAGAGTAGTCTGATCTTGTTTTCGAAAGTTAGTATTCTACGTATTAGTTAATAAAATGACCCAGTATCAGTGCTATCAATAATCCCTAGCACAGTCACATATCTAATTCCACATAAACTGTCAAATATTTTTTGTAAATTTCTTACAGAAGAAATAAATACCCTGTACTTTCTTGAGCTTTTAAGAAAATGCTTTTTTTTTCTCCTTGCTGCTGGTCACATCCACTGGACACATTCAGGTAAGAAACAATACATTTGTGATTTGTTACCCATACTGAAATTAAATTCATTTCAATAAGTATAACAAGGAAAGTTTTGTTACCCCTTTGTCAAATTGCTACTCCTTTCGCACCATTTACAGGGGTTTTTATAGACAACAATTTTTCATCGAATTCAATTTGATATTGCCTAAATCTCAATATTTTAACGCACCTTGGACGCACAAAATGCATTAATACTCAATTTAACTAACTTTTCATCGTCAAAAAAAAATAAAAAAGGAAAGGTGTGAGTCATTCACTGTAAATTCTGAATTTTATAGCTGACCGTGGGCCAAAAGAAGCCAAAACTCATTTTTTTCTAACAAAACTGAATATCAAATTTAAGAAAAACTCAATTTGCTGTTATTTTTCATTATTATGTCAATTGTTTAATTTTACATCAACGTATAATACAATATATGAACCAAAAAATGGTCGTTCAGTTTTTTCCTGTTTGTCTTAGTTTTCTTGCAATATTGTGTTAAAGGTCAAAAATCACCAAAAATAAGTCAAAATAGTGAAATTTCAAGACAATTTCTTATAACTATTCTTTTTAGAATTTAGATATTCAAAATCTGAATTACCGGTTTTTAGTTCTTTTATATATAGATGAAAGGTGCCAAAAATTGGTTCTGTAGGTATAATAATAGTTGAGGAGTAGGCATTTTCCCAAGACGGTACACTGAAAATGAAAGAAGAGAAAACAGGTAAAATGTATTTTTGATCTATTTTACGATTTGATTTTATTTTACCTCTTTAATGCTCAATTTTCTGAAGTAATCCAATCTTATTTTTTGCTATTGAATTGACCCATCCTATGTGTGTTTCACAAATAAAAATGTGTATTTTTGTGAAATATACCATTTTTTCTATAAAATTGACAAAAGCTGGCCATGTCAAATGTTAGTCGAATTCCATTCCAGCTGTGATCAATCTCTCAATAAGCTAACACCAATCAACCACATGTGGTTTCAGGGAGTACATATATACATTGGCAACCAGGACAGCTAATACTAACTAACTAACATTCTCGATATATAATACACAGAAACTGTTGGTATGTGGTTCTGCACAGCGGGCACACTGTTAATCCTCTCCAGGTAGCTACCTCAACCTGAACATTGTATTTAATTGATTGCCAAAACACCGCTGTTGTAAGTAATATAGTCAAGTTTCATCATCAAATTAACAGTCTTCTTATTAAATTTTATTTCATTGCGTTTCCTCAAGGATAAAGATCACTATCTCAACTTTTTCAATATGCAATAATTAAAAAAAAATTGCAGTTTTTTTAATTAACTTTTAAAGTCGATTTATAGGACAACAGGATATTAATTTGATAATTTCTTGTTTGGTTACATTTTATTCTTATGTGAAATAAGAATTTATGCTTAAAAAAATGTCTCAAGATTATAAAAAAGAGATCATGTAAAATTTGACAAGTAAGCAAATTATTTGTAAAATGCATGTATGCGTGCACTGGTGCAAGTTATCCTCAACACCGTAAAGTTTAAAGCCGTATGTCAGATGAAAACATGCTTAACATATGTCACTCATATGTGTTTCTCAAAGAGCTATTTAGCTATGTATACAACAGATTACCATTGCGCTTTGATGACCATGCTTGTGTAAGCTTATACACCATGTTGTTACAGATGCCTTCCAATGCATCCATAGATAAGCAAAGGGACACACTGGTGACCAACCGTGTTTTCAAATTATGACATCAGTCCCGCTTGGTAAATTAACTTATTAATAGCAATTCTTTACAGAATGTGAGTGCAATACAGATGTTTGTCTGAAAATATGCCATAAAGTAATAAGTTTAGGTTGAAATCCGTGGTCTTTCCTTTTAATTATTAACGTATCTTTCTCTTGCTCTATATGATGAACAAAAACAAAAACAAAAAGAGTTCAGTTTATACATTTACTCTATTTAGAATTTAAGAAATGTGACATGAGAAATTGCTAGCACTTTTAACAATTAATATGTGCAAATAAATCCAACTATTTCCCCTTTGTAATTATAATATTCTTCATGAAAACTTATATATTTTTATCAATCTAATATTAAAGTAAACCCAAACCAATAACACTACTTCAGATAGCTGAGAATATCAGCTCTGTCAATTTATTTATCATATTTGCCATTAGCACAATGAATAGGGCTAATTCCTCCGTCTTAGCCCTACGTCCCGCCTATCTCAACCCATGGTGAAGGTTGGAAATTGATCTGCCGCTATGAATAGACGGAGGAATTAGCCCTATACATTGTGCTACAGACAGGCAAATGGCCTTTCACACGACGCGGAATATATAGGCCAGACATTATATACATCCAAAAAGCAATCACACTGGCACATGAATGTAGAGTAGGTAAAATCGATCGATTGCTTATTTACACTCAGGCCAATATACATGGCGTGTGAGCAGCTGAAAACATGCTACATTAGATAGTGGTATTTCTCATAATTACATATACAAATTTGTACAGTTAAGACAGAAGAATATTGCTTTTTGACTGAAATAATGGTCTTTCTTTATACATGCCATTGATGGGTTTGATAAAATAATACCTGGATGTAAATGATTCTAAATTCTTTAAGTGCTGAACATTTGGTAAGATAATGGTATTCGTCACCTACTCCTTTTTTTACAAAGATTACATATACGTTCTGTTCTGGAGTGTTGGATCAACGACCAGTTTCTGTTGAGAGGCGGTGATTTGACGATCGAAATCGGATGAGAGTCTTAGCTTGAGTATAAGGATGAATAAATTTAGGATCAAGAAAAACTTCAAGAGACAAGTTTCTTTATAAACCTTCATCTCAAGTTGTGTTAAGGGTAACCTTCAGAAATCTTTAGATAAGGTACTGACCATTAACGTGGTGTAGGCCTATAAAGTATGGATAAATATGTAACCAACAAGACGTTCCGTATGGGTTAGGAATACATCAGCCTATAAACGGATATTTCAGAGGTATAGAGTTTAATCAATAAATATATCCGTAAAAGAGAATGAGTGTTACAATCGTTTACACACAGGGAAGTTTCGCCTTTACCAGAAGGTGTAATTTTTTAATATGCTTTTTTAAAATATATATGTGATCTTTGTGTTTCATTTCATCTGGGCGATAATATTTTCATCCGAACAATAACATTTTCATCTGAAAGATATTATACCACCATATGAATCAGTTAGGGTAGTAAATTATGTTTTAAACGAAAAAAATGTGTGAGCCATCTTTGTCTAAAATTTGACAAAGACCTCTGGCTTGTCTCAACGATATGAAATCATTATTTTCGTTATTTTGGGATTGTTTGTTTGTTTGGTTTTAATGTGGCATGCAGCTCTTACGAAGAGTCTATTCGCCCAGATTTTATTTTGGGATAAAAGACACAAAAATTATTTATAAGAAATCATTTAAAGATGAAACAATTATTTTTTCAAAAAAACATTGTTTATGATCTCGGGAGAAGATAAGACGAGGCCCCATTTTTATAACCACATTACGACAGAAGAGAAGTCTTTCTGATGGACAGTTTTCGGGACAAGATTATAAATTGTATAGGCCAACTATTTCGGTTTATTGATTTTGTTTATTCACCAATGAGGCATGAAACAATGTTACATATACAGATTTCCGTAATTAATGTAAACAATGTA
>JARFOD010108532.1:0-30098 GCA_031763545.1 Mopalia muscosa
TATGCGTTATAGTTCAGTCCATTATGAAGTTAACCATTAATGCTATCTAAGCTGTCCTTAAACTCATTATCACTGTTGTCGATATCGTAGTTATCTACAGTTACTTTATTATTCATGTTTTTCCTAATGGCGTAATTTTTGTGTTTTTGTTTTATGTGACGCACTTTGATGATGTAGTAATTAACATTGTACGCATTTCTTGTCATGGTAACAACACCAATAGTTAAATGTTCTTGGTACACATGTACGTGCATTAGTGTAACGCTATTCATATGACTAATGTATTTAGACGTAGCATTTACTATCATTGACTTCGGAATGTTAGGGAACATGTCAAAATAACAGTGTTACATATAACTAAGGTATCATTCCTTATTTAGCTCACTCTATATTATAGGGATAGTGTTTAAATATCAGTATTGTTTATACTTATAAAGCACGCATTCGATACTGAACTGACAAGCTTAGGGACCATCTTCAAATAACGTAAGATAATAAATGCTTTGAATGCAACAATCAATTACTTCAAGGGACCATCTTGAAATACCTTAAGAAATAATAATAAATGTAAATTGTTCTTTTTTGCTTTTAATTTGATATAATACTCATACATTTGTTTGTTTTGTGTATTTTCAGGCGACCATTTAGCGAAACTGGTCAGTCACCGTTTTTTGTTTTGTTACGTTCTGTTGAGAATAAAAACAATATTCATCGTTAGTATGAATTAAGTGTCATTTCGTTCCATCGGCTTCACAATGGGATTGAAGTCACTTTAAACATTTACCTTTCTTTTAAACTTGAAACATCCACAAAACATTATTTAATATTATTAAATGACATGAATGAGCACAAAACGTAGGCCTAATGCCCTAGTCACATATATACATGTACGTTCACTGCATCTCAGACATATACTTTTATGTATAAGCTAGTTACAAGCATAAGCTGTATGCTAAAAATTAATAGTTAAAAAATATAATAAAAAAATAACAACGGAAATCAGCCATGCACAAAATCACAAAAGAGAAGAGATAACTTTGAAAAGGTGTCTGTGAAATGAATTAAAACATTCTCATCCAGATATCCGGGTGTAAATAACAGTGGATCTAGACATGATAAAATCTGTGTTCATACACACTGGCTTTGATATGGTTTGACGATTTCATTATCAACATGCAAATCGTTTGATGAATTAATTAGATAGTCACATCAGGTGTACAGGTTGTGATAAATCAATGAGATAAGGTGATATTATATCTCTATTGTTTCATAAAATGTTTTTAAAAATATTTCTACTAAAAGTTATCTGATGTACTTTTCCCACTAAATGTCACAGTATTTTTTTTGTTGGTTTCTTTGATTGGGGTTTAATGTCATCCCAAGGGAATTTCTCTTATATGACAACATATTGTCTACTTAGTTCATACAGTACCCTACTTTAATATGGTAGAAACCTCAGTAATTACTGAAGCCTCTCATATACTTGAAGTCGATAGACAGACTGGAACCCATGAGCAGTACATGTAGGTATTCATGGTTTGTTTGTTTGATTAGGGTTTTTGATGTTGTACTCAAGGGTATTTTACTTATATAACGACAGACTGTCCACTTCACACTGTTCATTGTCTTTATTACAGTGGAAAACAGGGAGGAAACCTCATAAAAACCTACCCTGAGATTACCAGAGCCACATCTTGTGACTCAGTCTGTCATATACCTGATGGTCGAGACGGGCTTGATCCCATGAACAGTAAATTGGAGTAGCATTAGATACCAATAAGCCATGGGCGTAGGCCAGTATTAAAGGTGACATAAAAGGTAACTGCTGAACCAGTGACCATCAGCCACTAAATTTGTGTGTTGTGTTTGTCTGATTTGGGTTTGCGGATGTAAACTGAAGAGTGAAGACTTCCCAATATGAAACTGAAGACTTCCCAATATGCAACTGAAGACTTCCCAATATGCACCAGGGTCATAGTATAAAACTACCCAATATGCAACTGAAAACTACCCAATATGCTACTGAAGACATTCAAATATGCAAAGATGACAGGCAAACTGAAACCTGGGAATAACATTGAAGAGGGTCCAGCAGTCCTGTATATTACAGCCACAGCATCAAGGGGATGGCTGGTTGTCAATATATATATCTGTACAATATGTCATGTCAAGAGACCATTTTGTAAGCTTATATTTCCTTATTACCAAATCAAAGACCCTAAACATATTTGTCTGAAGTCTTATTTTAGTCAGCTTATGTTTCCTTATTAGTTAAGACATGTATACATGTATCAGTTATATTTCCGTATTCCACATGTCAGAGGGGCTGTGGCTGATTGGTTATCATGTCTGACTACTGATCTTTCTTCAATGTACCATCCACAGGTCAACCTGATTGGTTATCATGTCTGACTACGGACAATAGGCATATGAGTACATCAAACGAGATAACTTCAGAAATCACTGTGGTTGTTTTTACGAGGTTTCCTCAAGGTTTTCCACAGTATTTTTTTTATATAATTACAGCAAGAACAGGACACTCCATCATCATATAAATGAAATACCCTTGAGTACAGTATACTGTTAAGCTCCAACAAACAAACAAACACATTAAACAAAGATGTTCAGCCAATCAGTCAAGGTGCCCATGTACATGGTCAATGGTAGCCTACTTGTGAATTAATATTCTTTCAAATTTATTATAGAGCACATATACAATATATAACATTACACAGTGGGTATTACAATTTTTCAACCATTCTATCAGATGTGTGATATATTTATGACGTTATATATGTTACACTTTTTAAATGAATCTTTATGGGCTCTGCTCACGCAACCACAAACCTCCCATTCTCAACTAACGATGTCAGTACAGCACTGCTTGTATTGCAGGCAGTACACTTTATACTGTAGCAGTGTCTATGTTTATTGATTAAATACTTTAATGAGACGAGGACTGTTTTGGTTGTTTGTTTGGGGTTTAACGTGTTCCTCAAGGGTATTTCACTTATATGACGACGGATTGACCACTCAGCACTATTCCATGCCTTGTTATGGTGGAAAACCAGGAAGAAACCTCGTAAAAACCACCCCCGCAATTACCGGAGCCACATCTTGTGACTCACTCATATACCTGATGGTAGACAGATGGTGGGAGTCAATCGCGTGAAAGGTAAATTGTAGTAGGATTAGGAAGCGCACACTCTACCAGTAAGCCACGGACGGCCACTGGCCACTGACCAATGAGACCGGAATGAACACATAGGTCATGAAGAGTATTACCTGACCACAGCATAATTTATGTACAATAAAAGTAATGAAAAACGTCTTATTAAAATAAAGTATAAACATTTAATTAAGCACACAGGAAGTTTGACATGTCTGTAATGCATGACACATATCCTGTCAGATTTTTTAACAGATTTATGTTTACATGTATATATTTAAGTTATACAGGTGTTCTAGCCAGAACATGTACAGGTGTAAGTAATCAGTTTAAAATCATGTTTAAATTTAGGCTTTATCTTACTTATGATAATGTGTAACACTTTTTTTGCAAGATTTTAATGTATTATGCCATTTATATATATATATATATATATATATATATCTGAATTAATTCCTTTAGTTGATGCACATTAATATATTTACAGAGTGTCTCATGAACAATCTTTTAATGAATATTTTATTCAAACAATGTATGGTAACTTATGGATTGATTTGTTACCATGGCTTACATTTTTCTACTGGGGTTTTGCGCTGTACTTAAAGCTACTTCACTCATGAAAATTTGCCAGCCACTGCAGGGTTGAAGGAAGCAAAACCGTGACGCCGGTGACAACGATCAACGACAACAAAGTCACAACATAGAACAATCAATGTGAATCACAGGATGCAAGAGAAAGACATCAAAAATAGATTGACTGATTGTTGCCCAATAAATCTGAAACCATCAGGGCAACAGGAAACACCCTCCAAATTCCCACACTATGGTAAAAACAGATCCAGTAAATGCGGGCCTGTGTGATTAGCAAGAGGGAAGACAAAAGGCGAAAAAAATAGAAAGAGAGATAGAAATGGAGTCCTTTACTGGCAGTTGTCCATTCACTCCTTCAGCACATTAACCTTCCGCCAACCAGGTATACCTGTTTACACTGTATGTACACTTACCACTAATTCCGAAAACTTGGCATCCAGTTCTGCCTCATTTGTTGGCATTGGCATATCCACAGCCATTGGTTTGAGGGGCATTCCAATGTCAACATCGTATGTAATTTCTGGGGGCCGACTCCCACCAAAACACCAACACAACCCTGGGCGGGACGGCATTATCTCTCAGTAGTTACTCCTTAACATCTTGTGGTCAAATTTCTGCAAAACATAACAATAGTTTTTTAATTATATATAAAATTTGTATAATTATTTTTCATTTAAAAAAATTACTCACAATGGCACAGGGAACAAAAAAAGAAAAAGAAAAGGTGAACTATCTCAGAGAAAATTTTCTCAGCATTTGTCATGTTGTTTTGGATAACCTACAGACATCTTGAGAGAAAGTAGAACAAGTAATGATGACTTTCATGTATATCGTTCAGAACATACATTTTCAGTGACACACAGTTTCTCAGGTAAATGTTTACATAATCCTTTAAACCCAGAAAGATAATTCTATCGTAAATGTAAATTTACATATTAGTCATGATGTACCGGATTTAAATTTCTTTCTATTCTTTGCATGTGTTTGTTGCGGGCCATATTATGCAATACTGGCCCACAATGTATATTTACCCTCAACATTTTTTAGTAATTCATTTGAAAGTACTCTCCACTGTATAATGCACATGTAAATGCCATTCGAGCTAACAAAGAAATTTGTTTCATTCAGCAGTGAAGAGTTCCATATTGATAAATTTTTGAAATTCGCTATAATATAACAAATATTACAGTGGACTTTGGGCCACCTGACTGTTTATGGACTGGTAACTGAATAGTCATTCACAAAGCATTATAAGAACTTCTGCTTATGTACTGTCTTAGCTACAGACCTGTCCACCAGCACACCTGTCCTATTTGACCGGCTGATTTCTAAAAATGGTTAAAATGGTGGTTTACTTTGGAAAGATAGGAAAATGGAAAATATTGACATGAGAAAATTTCCTAAAATAAGGAATTATGACAGGCATATTTACAACTCTAGCTAAGACACTGCTCAGCCAAATATATATTGAGATACATGTTTGCCTATGTAGCTCAGTCGGTAGAGTGTTGGGCCTGTAACCCAAGGCACCGGGTTCAAATCTCGGTGGAGGCAGCCAAATTTTTCTTTCTTCTTTGTAGAGAAAGATTGTTTGTTTGATTGATGTTTAACGTCATACTCAAGGGTATTTCACTTATATGACGACAGACAGAAATACAGAACATCACATACAAATCTGCTTCCTGTTACCCTTTATCTCTGCGAACACCAAGGCAACAGAAAGCAACCTCTTTTCTCGCCTCTCACGATCGACCGGGGAAGCCTTGGGTATCTGGCTTACATTACATACACTGATATTGACTGCTCATAAGTAAGCTTACATATCAGCTTTACCTTTAAGATAATAATCATTTTAGTTTGATTAGATGAATGATTCATCAAATTCAGATACTCTAAATTGATAAAACTGATCCCAAATACACTTCACATGCACCATACTATCAGTCAAAACCCTAGTACATTTAATAACTTGATATAAGCTAACATGACGTGCATGTAATTCACGCTTGTACACTGTTCCCAAGCATATTTGATAAATAGTAAATATCTCATAATCTCAACTAGCTATTTTGTTTGTGAACTTAACTGATTGTTTTTTGTTTGTTTGATTGGGTATTAACATCCTTTGTGTAGGCCTAATTATAAGGAGGCAAGCAAATTGTTCATATTTTTAAAATACACTTACATGTATGGGGGAAAACAGTACCGATAGAAAGTCTGGTAAAAAAAACCCACCCCCAGAATTGCCGGAGCCACATCATGTGACACACTAATATACCTGGGGTTAACAGATTGATAAACTCAAATCTGTGAGCCATACATCAAAGTAGGATCAGTAGGCAGACACGCTAACCACTGACCTTCCGAGTCTTTGTACCTGATTAAAGTTACCACAGGAGTCATTTATGTTATTGAGCCATGAACATCTTTCAATACAAGCATATAATACAGATCAGAGACATATCAAGTCCTACATGTACATGCATGCATGATTGTTTGTTTATTTGATTGGTGTTTAACATCGTACTCAAGTGTATTTCACTTATATGACGACAGATTGTCCACTTCACACTGTACACAGCCTTATTTACAGTGGAAACCTGGAGGAAACCTCGTAAAAACCACCGATTGCTCGAGCCACAACATGTGACTCGCTCATATACCTTATTGTTGACAGACGGATTCATGAAAATTTCAATTGTTTGATTGATCAAGATGTAACACAATTTTTCTACTTATTGAACTTGTATGACAGCCCAACGTGTATGTAGGAAGTCACCCTCATTATCATAGACTTAGCCAGAGACCAGTCCACCTGTTTTTTCAACAGGCATATTTCTCAAATGGTTAAAATGACAGGTAGAAATTCTGTATTTTTATATGGGAAAGATAGGAAAACGGAAAATTTTGACAAGCAAAATTCCTTAAAACAGGAGTTTGTGACAGGCAGATCTCCATTCCTAGCTAAGACACTGCTCATGCCTAGGCTTGAAATGTCATTCTCACTGCTTTGAACAACAGTTTTAAAAGGCGTACAATGCACATCTAACTATTTATAAGAAATCACCTTTGTTATATACAAACAAATATCTTTCTGATCAACGACCCATGTGTTGAGATAAGATAATAACAAAAAACTTTTTCTTTCACAGAGTAAGAGATACCTGTACCAAGACGATATAAACTGAATCACCTGTTACCACCAGTTTCTTGTAATTGACCCGAAAGATAACCATCTCTCTATTGTCAAAAATCCCAAAATAAACAATGATTGCCTGCTGAACATAGCAGAACATTTTCCTTACTTGGTAGGAAATTCAATCATTAATACATGATTTTAATATCTACAAGTGCACATGTAGCATATCATCCTGCCCCAGTTTGGACAGCTTTAAACTGTAGTGAAATAATGTAGGCACAAAAGCTTGTTACAATGTACATGTATTTTAGTTCAAGGGTTGACAGAAATCAAATTTATCATTTTCAAGGCAAAAAAATATTCAAATTCAGAAGGACGGGTAACAATTTGAGGTAAAAAAATTCAATATTATTACTGTGTTCATAAGAAATGAATTTTATCAACACCGATCACAGGGTTGGACACGTCAAAAGATGTTAATTGTTAAGAGCTACATGTATTGTGTATGTTACCGTAACCATATAATGTGAAGAGTTTTTGCACTGATGGAAAATAAGCCTTCAACCAGTACCAAATGAAGAATAAGCCGAAGACAACTGCCCTAGATCCTATTAAAGCAGTGTAAACCAACAGGAATACAAGTTACACGACCATACAATATCTGATTGATGATTGAACTGTATTCAAGCAGTACGTGAAACTAGCAAAAAAATTGCATTTGCGGAGTTTGAAATAATGTATGTTGGAAAATTAATCTTCCTCTTGTGCTCAATTAAAAGCCATAATTGTATGCTCCAAACAAAATGCCCTTTACACACAGCAAGAGGAAGTGAAAAATATGTTTTTTCCAGTAAAATTAAACATCTGTTCTCGAAACATACAACAAATAGTCAGAAAATGACACACAAAAACTAAAAAACTGACAGTACTTACATATAAAGCCTATATTTACATGTAGTTTCAATTTCACAACACATTGCTCACTATTTGGGTCAAAAATGTATAAGTTGAGCAATCGGATTATTAAGGAAGTAAAAATACATGTAAGTAAGTTATATATACTTTGTCAACATTTTAAAAATGTCCTTGATGTAGGATAAATGTAGCCGACACGGACACTTGAAACTGTTGAATGAAACCAGGATACAGCCGCAGACTCAAACTATGGCAATACCCTGTTCATCCTGTTACAGACAGAGCAACAGAGTTCACATTTAAATGTATCATGTACAGGAAACAGCGTACATGTACTTTTATCCATGCTTCAAAAAACTATGTAGGCCCCTATTGTCAATTTTCAAATGAAGGCTGTATTACACCATACATGTAAGAAGAGCACAAGAGAACTGGAGCAGGGTTTCTAAGCTGTGGTTGATTTTGTGTCAAATGTTCAACTGATGTGATTATTTGGGAAAAGCATATTTTTTTTAGCCTTCTTCACTTGTTTTTTATTTTTTTTTTTAAAGTACATGTAACAGTTTCTATGTAATTCTCAATAAGTTTTAGTCAGGTGTTTGTCTTGTTTGTTTTTATTTTTGATGTTATTTCATTAACTCAGTGGTTTCATGAAGTTTAATATTTTCATGACCCAGTAACATGTATCGTGCTATAATGTCATCTCACCACAAGTTAACATGGGGGATACATGTACCAAAGAAACTTAATAACTAAATTAAACTGGACATAACATTTGGTCTAAACGTAGATCAAACTATTAGAGGTGTGTGGGATAGTCAAATTACTATCAAGCAAAATGAATCACTGGGGACATGGATTAGTATTATAAAAGTTTATATAGGAATTTTTAAACAATTTTTTTTGCCATCCTTCAAATCTTACCACTGAAACACATGTCAGGGTAAGGGTCAGGTCTAAGAAAACCATTTTTTTTAAACAAGACAATTTCCATAAGAAATGTGGTGCAGTTTGAAGTAGCAAGCATGCACATTTTGTTTTTCTACTTGTTTTCATTAAAAATTGGCATTTGCTGAATCCACTGAGGCCGCTACAGTAGTGTCCACTACCGTCCAATCAACATAAATAGAAATGTAAACAATCCTAATATTAAAGGTTAGCACAATTTACATGTATTTTGTATCAATGTCACTGAATTCTGTGGTGTACTGTTCTTCAATACAATTACATTTACATGGATAGTACAACTACAAATGTATGTAATGTTATATAAATCATGTATTCTGAACAGAGTGGGAAGGAAATTCCATACATATACATTGTACATGTACTTCAAAAACGAATATTATTATTTTTCAGCAAAGGAAATGTTGTCTCAAAAACATGAAAAGACTCTTACCATTCACTTACCAAATGACACCAAATTTGTTGCAGCAGAGGAAGTGTTATCTCAAAAACATGAAAATACTGTTAACATTCACTTTCTAAATGATTCGTAATTATTTTAAAATTACATGCAGTCTCTTACACCTGAGGGGCTGATGAGAATTGCTGATTTCAGCATAGGAACTGCACACTATGTTAGTACATGTATATACGTCCCTCTCACCTGGATTTCCTTCCAAATGAAGATATCACTTAAACATCTTCCACCATACACACTAATCCATCCTGTTAGAAAAACCTGACTTACAACCTGTTTTCACGCTTGGTTGACTTTCCGTGACAGATTTTAACTCCATTCACAAACATGCAATAATAACATAACAAATGATAGCCCAAAGCCATCTGTCCAGTCCCCACTTCAGCTCCGTGCTGGATGGACTCAGCTGAGTGATTTAGCTGTGAAAACCGCATGCGTACATTGTCATTAGACTTCTTCTAATGCTAATTACTCAACAAATTAAAAAGGAAAATAAATTTTGTGGGGAACTTAATAAAAGTAACACTTCCTTATGTACATTTCTAGATGCATACCCTGTACCTGTAGATGGATCTGTTAAATGGATCGATAATCAAACATACCAACCGACTTATGTAGGGTGCCATATTGTCCACTTTAAAATATTTGATTTTGGGGAGTATAGTTCCATATAGTATAGTTCCACAATCTTAGCTTAAGACCTGTAACCTGTCATTTGAGTCAGGCAGATTCCTAAAAATGGTTAAGTAAAAGACAAGGGCTAAGACCGAGGGGTGACACCTGTCCAAATGGACACCCTAAATTGAACATTTGCCTCATTTGGACAGCCTGTTTTAAGAAAAGTTTAACAGGCAAGAGAAAGGGAAATTGGACACCCAGTTACTTACAAACTAAAGCAAAATGACAATTTTGGACACCATTCTGTTGCTTTCTGGCTAAGCCCCTGATGATGTCTCTTGCCATATTTGTTTACCTACATGTACATGTACAACATGTTAAAGAATAGACTACATGTAGTTGTGACTGATTGATTGATTGATTGATTTACAGTTTGATTGATGTTCAACCTGTTCTAAGAAGCATAGAAAGAGTATTGTAGGAAGCCAATGTTCTCAACTAGTTGAATTAATAGCCCCACTAAGACAGAGACAATAAAATTTGAAATGCATTTAATGTTAAAATATTACACAACATCAATGTTGCTCATTGCTTAAGTGCAGACAGCTGGACTGTGCTCCGTTCATACAACCCTCAGCCTTGTTAAAGAGAGACTGAATGAGAAGAAGGATTCATTGTTTTAAGAGGAGAATTGCACGCAGCATTCTCAACACTCCCTGAAGGAGAGCAAATCTCTCCAGAGATAACTACACAAAATAATTAACATGTCGAGTTTGTTGGCTGGCTGGTGACAGAATTTGAAAAATGTTCAAAGCCAGAAAAAAATAATCCATAATATCATGTGCTCTGACCAGATTAAGGTTGAAAGAAATGTGAAAAGTCTCATCTTTACAATCCTTTGAGTGTTCCAAAAGAGGAAGGTACACGAATTCTGAAAAGTGCGACAACATTTTGTAAACCTTAACTGTCGTACTCAAGGGTATTTCACTTATATGACAACGGATTGTTCACTTCACACTGTACACAGCCTTATTATGGTGGAAAACCGAGAGGAAACCTCGCAATAACCACCCCGGCAATTGCCGGACCCACAACATGTGACTCGCTCATATACCTGATGGTCGAAAGGCGGACTCAAACCCGTGACCCATGACATTTTGATAAGTTATATTTAAAATATTACAGAGTGAAATTTGATCAGTCTACTAATTACATGTAGTTATTAACCTCAAAAAGCATTTTTATTGTTATATTAGTTTTCTACACAATGTGAATGGCGATAACTGAATTATGGACCTTATTTTCATCTGTTTTGAAACAATGACCATCAAACACTAAACTCTCGAGTATTCACTCATGTGATGACGGATCGTCCATTTCACACTTTTCCTTGCTTAAATGCATTGAAATCCTGGAGGAAACCTCGTAAAAACCACCGCCAAAATTGCCAGAGCCACATTCTGTGACTCACTCATATACCTATTCCTGATGGTCAACAGGCAAACTCTTTTGTAATTTATAGATAAAATTTAATTTACCTAATCTTACATAACAACTTGAATCTGAAAAAAAAATATGTACAACTGACAATAGAATGACTTCTTTTAAAATTCAGATGTTAACTTACATACATGTACATTATATTTGATTAAATGAAGAGAGAAAAATTGGCATGCCTACACTGGGATTCGAACCTGGGACATTATAGAAAATACATGTAAATTTATTCTGTTCAATTCCCCCTGTTCTCATTCAACATAAAAAAATGATGATTTATTGAAAAACTGAAAGTTACATGTGATCTGTGATGTAAGTAGTGCATCCGTCAAAAACACTTAAATTTTAATACTAAAATATTTTCAGCTCACATATATACATGTCACAATTTCCGGAAATTATTCACACAGTCACACTTGAGCTAATAATGGTGAATGGAATTTTTGTTTGTTTTGATTATTAAACATAAAGTTGAATGTTTATTATTTCCTTCAATTTTATTAGTCAATAGTCATGCATTAATCTTGTTTCTCTTTTCATATGCTTATGTCAATTATGATTGGTGATCAGTATATGTATATGTAGGTTTTCCTCTGTAGAAAAGTGTTTTGAACCATTTTCATAATTGACAATTACGTGATAGTTTAAAAAAAATATAATCAGCCCACAGATTAAATTTGCTAAAACAATTACACGCAAAAACCTGAAGTAGGTGCATGTACTAACAAAAGTTTATTTGTTTGATTGGGGTTCATGCTGTACTTAAGTTATTTCACTCATATAACGACATTCAAGCTCAATGGCTGAAGAAAACCATCCTCTACGCCACTGGCAACAGACAGAACAAATGTAAGACAATCCGAGGATTTAATGCAAATACATCACCAATGGACTGACTTCATGTTGCCCCTTTGCTCAGAGAGCACCAGGGCAACTGGAAGCTCCCTTTCAAGTTCCAACTCTGGGCTAGTAACAAAAGGAAACACCAAATCACTTCTTCAATTGTGACATAAATGTATGTATTTTGTATTCGCTTTCATTACAGTGAGTTGTAAGTCGTACTACCATTAAAGGTTTTTTCACTTAGACTATGACATGCCAGCTGAATGGGTGATGGTAACCACTATTAATATCGATGATATCGATCAACATATAGTGACATCATACATGCCGGACAGTCATATCAAGAAAACATGGAAAGACTTAAGTATGGGTAACAACTTCTTAATTTATTGGATACTATCCATACTTAAGCCGTTCCATGTTTTTATGTACTCCCGACTTCTAAATGCCATTTAAAGAATCATATCAAGCAAAACAAAGACTGAATAAGTCGGCTTCATGCTGCCCATATTAAAGCTTTGGGAGCATGATTTAAGCCTTCTACAACGTCATTTGATTGGATAATAACATGGTGAAGGGGCTAAATACATGTTTATAAAACAGTATTAGTGCGAACAAATTATACCCATGTACATTCACTGGATTTCATTTCCCCATATTTTCAAGTTTTTTGTTTGAGGGCAGATGACCCGTCCCCCCCACAAACAATCAAATTAACAAGGTGGTGAGAGGAAGAGGTGGGGACAGAAATGGGATGTTACTGGGAATCAGGCATGATTACTATGATATTTACAGTAAATAAACAGCTGTTCATCTTGCAGAACTGACCACTTGACTAGTCCAGACTGACCAGTGTTTATAAATAAACCTCAAATCTCATCATCTGATCTCAAGTTCTGGTCATTCAGTCTGAAGTGATAACTCCAGAAATACATTCCTTCTAAATAGTACTTCACAATTTATGACTGAAGGAAAATTGCCTGTTTCAAATGAAATAGAATTGCAAAAAAAATAATAATGAAGTTCACTGGCTCTAAATAGTATTTCCTAATTTATTACTGCATGACTTTTGCAGATTTGAGATAAAGAAGAAATGACAAATAAAAAATAATATAATAACGAAACATCACCACAAACAAAAATATCTGCTATGTACCAGTTAACACCTGTTCTTTCATAATCAAAAACTGGATGTTGTTATAGATCAAGAAAATGTCTATCAAGTGCAGTTCAGATAAAAAGTGAATTTTTAAATTAATTTTTCTGATTGGCATAGGGTTTGAAAATAGTATCAATAACACAATACAACAGCGAGAGAGTACATGTACATGTAGGTGAAACTATTAGAAACAAAAATTAAAACATTATATGATTATAATGTATTGGCCAAGGCCAGAACTTTAACAAAGTTAACAGTGATAAAAAAAACTAAATAAAGGTTTTGGCAGAGAAATTTAAAAACATATATAAAAGCATGTTGTAGCTAAAAATTATTGTTTTGGAGTGACTTGTGTTTAATAAGATACTCACACATTAAACATGTACATTTATTCATTGAAGTTAAAACATTTATAAGCTTACATTTATAAATTGTTGAAATTCACAACACTGAAATTTATAACTCCTTTAATAGTTCTAATCAACATCTACATTTACAGCAAAGTTCTTTGCATTCTATTTACAGTTGCTTTAGATAATTACAAAAATGTTGATACAAAAATTTAGTTTTTAAATAAAGATGGACAGCAATTAAAAGTTAATTTATAATTTGTAAATGTGTTTTGAGTGTGAAGAGCTAAATTATCTAAGTTCAGATGAGAAAAGGATGAATGTTGCAATTATTAACAGCTTTTTGAACAAAAATGCAGTTCTTTCACACTTTAACATGTTAAAAACACACTGTGAACTAGAGTTAACATTTCTTCATGAGAATTCTTAAGTTTGACGTTTTGCAGACTCCACAAAAACAGGGGCAAAAGATGACCCCATTGCTGTAAGTGTTTGCTAAGCCCAGGACAGATAATGTTGGTTTAAGCGAAAGAGAGTGAAACATACATGACCCAGGCTAACATTGACACCTGATTATTGATGGACAACTTGTCACTTTCACAGAAAACACCTTGTCTGTTTCAAACTTTCTCAGGTAAAGACAAATTCATGCTGAAGACGTCCCAGCTGAAGGACAGTTAATCTGCGACCCTTTTGATAGATTAGTGAATACTGAATCGTTACAATGTTCATTGATGCTCCTACTTATGAAAGTCAGTAAACAGTTCATTTTGATGATATTTTAAAAAAAAAAGTTAAGAATTTAATAATATTTTTTATCAGAATTACATAAACTGTTCCATGCATATGACATCTATGACAATTTGATAATAAATGCTAAAGTTACATGCATATGTATCAAGAAATGAGAAAATTGAAGTGTTTCTAGTTTCAAAGTGTCTGCATGTAACGATTTGGTCTGTATGCTGACGTGCGTAAAAACCCAAAGTATGGCGCTAAAACCTAATTAAACAAACAAACTGAATATTGTATGCATACTTTAATTATATAAATAGTCTAGATGTATAACATTTCCAGGAGCTTTCTTTGATAAAAAAAAAATGGCTATTTTTCACTAAAATTAGGAATTGACCATTACGGAAAATAATTGAGGTCAACTCCAAATACACTTTAAGTTTAAGCTTCACTTATAAATGCTATCAAAGACATTTATTTGTCTTTCTTCATGGATTTAAACAAAATAAAAGTTTTCCAAGATATTTTACTTTGTTTTGTCCAGTACAAGTAGTTTCTAATCGCTTTGAAAAGTCAAATGGATTTATGAATTAAAATATTTTGTTTGTTTTTGATTGATTGAAGATAAACTACAGTCTACACTGGACTTCCTGGTACAGACAGTCATTAAATTAACAAGAAATCAAAAATAAACACAAAAATAAAAGATTGAGAAGGATAAATTGAAAAAACTGAAAATGAAACAGCTTAAATTTCAAACTATTTATAAAAGCAAAATTGATATTGAATTCTTTCCTTTTTCCACAAATCTTTATACTTAACGAGGACAATTATCTTCAATGTAATGTATGTTTCCCATCATGCTCTATAAATGAGTAAAAGTAATATTTCACCTTTAATATATGAGAAAGATTAGAAACCCACACGTAAAGCAGTCCTGGAAATCTGAACTACTTGTAAGTGTGTTTGCTGTTTATTTTCTCTCTCTAAAGCATGAATTTATTGCTTGAGTTGATTATGTATACAAAAGCTGTACACTGTATAATATGATGGCTATAGGATAAGGTTGCATAGTAACTGTATATAAATAAAGCTGTTATATTAAGAACAAAGACTTACATCACATAACAGTGAATGAACAGACGAGCAGGATACTATAGTAGACTACCAGTTTTTATCATACATGTTCCTTTCCTTCCTTACAACTTCCTCCCGCTCCTCTTTTGTTCTGATATACATCCGCTCTGCCTTAGTAATGAGTGGAGACGGTAAATACTTTAATATTTTAAACGATCGAAAGTAAAACTGAATTACTGATTTTCCAAGATTTTGAAAAGAGTTTATTAATGTAATAAACAGATATATATAGAAAGAGAAATATATTACAACAAACCATTAGCAGATTACAGTATTTTATTAATTAATGATAATTTTAATAAAAGATTTTACATGTAGCAGAGTTCATGTTGTACCATGTACTATCAGGTTGGTATGTTGGTACATGTACTAATTGCAACAGTACATGAGCACGTAGATAAAAAAAAATAATAATAAACTTAAAATTCTTCGTTTGATTTCCCACTTTATTGTATTTCACTGTATAATGCCAGATTGTCCACTTTATACTCAGCCTTTTTTATTCTGATTGAAAACAGAGAGGACAGTTAGAAACCTCTCAAAAATGGTTAATGACTGAGGTCTACTGTGTCACCAATTCTTTCCAACAGTAGGTGTGTAAAGGACAGGAGGATCCCAAAATAATGAAAATACTGTTAATCTTCACTTTCTAAAAGACACAAAAATTATTCAGGAGGATCAGCAGTTCGACACGATTATCTACAAGCCATGGCCTTTGGCAGTGTCTAAGCTAAGATTGGAAAACTGCCGTTCATAGTATAAATCTCTATTTTGTCTTGTCAACATTTTTCATTTTCCTATCTTTCCCATGTTTAAATTCAGAATTTCTACCGGTCATCTTAACCAATTTTAGAAATCTGCCTGTTGATAATGACAGACCTGTGGAGGAATCTCTAGCTTAGACTATGGCTTTGGGCCCTTAATTCAATGTGTACATGTACCACTGGCACAATTTCACCATTTACATGTACATGTAGTTGTAAATTATTAGCGGACATTGGATCTATTGGTGAGCTAGGTTTTGTTTGATGATTGTGGTCTTTGAGTGGGGTATGACCTTGAACTCAACAGTATTTCAGTTATATGACAAAAGATTGTCCAATGCTTCCTCTTCTCGATTGTAAAAATAATAGTGTCAAGAAAACCAGGATAGAATATCGTAAAAATGAGCCACATCATATACATGTACCTGATGTTAACAGAGGGACTCACACCTGTGGGGGGTATATCATAGGAGCCATTAGGAGGATCAGTATACCAAAGTGCTAACCATTGGGTGACAGCCCTTGGTGATATGAATATGTCTAAACTGTTTTTCTAAACAATCATTATAATAATAAAAAACTTGTCTGTTTCAAATTTTTTATCAGTATTACATGTACCATTAGCCAAGTATTTGTACTCAAGATGTAAATTTACAGAAAATAGTACTGTAAGTGTTGTCAAGCTATTTGACTGTGAAAAAGCTGAAAGAGATGAAAACAAGAACTTTTTGAAAGAGTTTACAATAAAATACAAATCTGGGACTTTATGTGGCAGTTGGTGAGCAAACGTTTAAGTGTGACAACATAAGGAATCCAATGGTATCCATTTCAGCAAATCACATTTGAAAATAACACCACAAAGGTATTCAAAAGAATGGCTTCAAAGGTGAAATGGGCCAGTATTACTTTACATTTAACTGGAAGTGTGTCAGTCATTGTTACACTGAGCAAACAGTTGTGACATCTCAAAAGCTTTTTGAAGAGGGTACCTTTAAGAAAAGACATGTCCTGTGCTGAAATGAGAATTCTTGTTCAGACTTCCCAAATGTACACACTAGAAAGTTGACAGAAAAGAAGGACCTGTACAATACTGTAAATGTTCATTGTATTTCAATGATGCAATATGTGTAGACAAAAATTCTATGTACCTTTTCAAATTAATAAAATGCTAACTTTTGTAAAATCTCAAAAGAAAGAAAAAATGGGTTGTTATTGAAAATTAGATACAAGAATGTAAATCTACAGTGTGTTTTACAGTGCATGTCAAATCACAATATATTATTATACATACATGTAATAAATTTGATAGATGATTTGACTGAATGAATTTTATGAATAGAGGAGTAAGAAGACAGGATATATTAATGCAAATTCCTTATTAAAATCTGATAAAATACTTCTGTTTAAATTATATGTTCTTTAATATTAAAATGAATCTTGATATTTAATTTTTTCAAAGGTTTGACACATTTCTATTGACTTACAATTATATTCATTCAATGATGTCGGAATTTTGTCATATTTACATCTAGGATAGCAGATGTTAGGTAATGTTACATCCACCATGATAACAGATGCAAGGAAATGGACATTGGCAGTTGGCAGAAATCAACATCAGATTGAACACAGCATTCCAGACCTGAATCCATTACACAATGTTCAGAGCTGCCAGACAGGCACTACAACTATTACAGGGAATGGTGTAAAAGCTTGGAACAGTGCCATGTGTAACTCCCTTCATGTCATTCAGTCAACACTATGAACATTTTTTTATGTAATCTATTCCGCTGGTCCATTTCACACAGACTGAAAGCACTTGAAATAGAAATAGCTCGTGGATGTAGGGCACTGGTTTATAGCATCTTGCTTCCTGTGAAATAAAACTATTGTTTTGCAGAAATTTGGTGCCAAAATTTTTCTATAAACTATTAAAGCCAATAAACTAAGGCCAAAAGATCATAAAGGATATCTAACTTGGTAGGGGTTTTGTCAACTACATCAAGTAATAAGTTTGGACCTTATGCAGGGGCTGATTGCTTGAATCACTTATATATTTAATCCGTTATTAGATGAAGTCATAGCATGTTGAAGGCCCATCTGTTAATACTAATTCACCATAAGGGATTGAATAGAGTGTTAGCAACTAATCGTATTTCGAGCCCAGAATTTTTCGCACATTTAGAATTCCTTGGCTAATATAATGTATAGATTTAAATAGCTGTTTGGTTGATATGGTTCTTTCTAGCTTTAAGTATTTGTTTGTTGGTTTCATTGCGGTTTAATGTCGTACTCAAGGGTATTTCACTTATATGATGACAGATTGTCCACTTCACACTGCACCTAGCCTTAATGGTGGAAAACCGGGACGAAACCTCATAAAAACCACCTCGCGATTGCCGGAGCCACAACATATGACTCGCTCATATACCTGAGGGTTGACAGGCAGACTCGAACTGGTGAACAGTAAATCGAAGCAGGCTCAGTTTAGGAAGCACACACGCTACCACTAAGCCATGGTCGCGGGCCCAACCTTAAAACATATGGTTATTTTCTTCATATATGCCTTCATTCATACATACATAGGAATATATGAAGGGAGTACTGATATGTTTAGTTGTTTACTAAGCTAGTTTCTTACTCAGTACTCTAGGTTAATTCGCTCTAAATGACCACGTGCCAGACTGCTCATGTCATGATTTTCTATTATTTTAAAGCAAATTAAAGTTTAAGATGCAAATTGAAATAACATGTTATAAATTTATAAATACATGTATGTTGCCCTAAGATGAGTAGGACTACAACTATCAGATATTAGAACCAATTAAACTGACATCAATTAAAATGCGACCCCTTAATTGCTTGGGGACACATGAACACAAATATCATTAATTTAAATCTTTATTTGTTTTATTAAATTAATGTGTCACAGCACATCTGACATTAGGATTGTTTTATACTGAGCTATAAGCTTTTCAAAACACATGTACATGGAGTTACAACAGTGATAATCCAAGAAGAGAAAAATTGAAAATACTCAATGGTAAACAATAGATCTGTAAACATGTATTGAAAACAATTAATCACACTACATGTAGCACAAGGGTATCAATTTACATATGAATTTTGATACAAGATAATATCCCATAATAAAAAATTGCATTTACTCACAGGTTTATATCTATTCATCCTGTACTGAAAAGCATTTAAATATTCGTGACATGCTAAACTGAATATTTATGAGAAAATAAACACATGTAGAATTTTGAAATTTAACATTTTAGAATTGGTTTTGTACTGGTAATCAGTTTCTATAAACAAATTGCATGATTATTATATCTGTTCCCAAGTTTTACAACCATCACACACGGTGAAATATACAGTACATATAAATACTTCAGTAAAGCGGGATAAAGGCTTCTGGCACTGTTGAGGGTTGCGTTTATTTTTACGTGATGAGATATTTTCTGACTACTGTTCAAAAGAGCAGACAACAAACACACTTTTTTCCTGAGAAAGGACATGTACCTTAATAAAGTTACACCTAATGATCACACAATGGTTATGGTCATGCAGGGGCCGGTTCCACAAAGCATTTTCTGACTTAAGTCAAAATACTAAATTCGATATTTTTGCCACTTGCCTTAACTTAGTTTTAAATTAATACCTGTGATTGTGACTTACTTATGTTATAATGATTATGATAAAATATTGAATTTTGAAATTTTAAACTGAAAAATGTGAGAGCCTTTTAACATTTTGACTTAAGTATAAAACTGCTTTGTGGAATGAGTCCAGGGGTCGAAATATGCACTGGTCTGCAGGTCTGAGACCAGTAATTTTATAAATTGTACATGTATTAGTCTGGTACTAGCCTACATGTATAAATGATTTTAGCATTGCAGACCAGTAAAATACATGTATCTTGAGGGCAAGTACATGTAAACTATCGTTAACTACATGTATATTAATGAATAATTTTTGTGTCTTTTAGAAACAGAAGATTAACAGTATTTTCGTTATTTTGGAATAACACAATCGAATAACTCGATTCCCGGATGGGTTTCAACCTACAAAATTTTCTGAACAGGTATATGTTCTAACTAAGAAAGTGTTATTCCAAAATAACGAAAATACTACATGTACATGTATATTGTGCTTGTCAGGCTGACCAGTAGAAGATTTAGTGAATACCTGTACATATACGGTAGTCTGACATGCAAGACAGAACAGCAATGATTTGACCGGACAGTTTGCAGAATCTTGCCAATCTAGCTGTATACAGCTGTGTAGCGGTTGCTTGACATCAAAACAGAAATGGACTCTTAATGGAGCATTTTGTTACAAGTGACTAACACATGTACATGAAATTGTGTGGCGGTCTTTACTCTTTACTTTAGTTCAGCTGAAAGAATTTCACTTCAATTCAATTTGGTCAAACTCTTCCAGGAATGTCACACCTTGTATGTACATGTAGCTTCCTGGTTTGTATGGACCAATATGCAGGTACACTAATTAAAGAGTACTTGAAGCTTAACCTTTGTTCTACTCCTGGAAAAAGTCAGCACCAATAAACTATCCCAATTAACAAAACCCTAATTTTAACTCTTTCTGTGAATGCATTGGACAGTCATGTCAGAGCGACAATCCATGTATTGTATTTTACTACATGTAGATTGATTGATTGATCCATTGATTGATGTTTTACCCCATGCTCAAGAAAATTTCATTTGTTCTTTTCATTGACAGTGTTGAATTCAAACAGTTATTGACAACGGCACAACAATAAAAATTAAAAAGTGAAGTGTTATGCTTTGTCAGAAAGTTAATCTTCCACAAAAGCTATAATGTAAAGACAGTATTGGAACTCTCCAAAAAAAAGCTGCCGTTAGCTAGAGGACTCATGAGGAAAAGAAATTACCATTTTCCAACATTTTTTTATTCCTAATGTCCATTTAAGTACTGGAGAGTGACAAAAGCTGCAAACATGTTTACCTTTATGAGCACGTTTTCTTTTTTAAATTTATTAAAGGTTGATCAGTGCTTCACAACCTTATATACATGTAGAATTTGACAGGCTTGCTATGTTGGATAATTAATGTTCCTGGCGTGACAACTAAACACAGAACTGCTCTCATTTAGTGAAATTGTCACTAAGTAAGCTATGATTAGTTAATATTATCAGATTATAGTCTATCACCGACCCGTACATGTATTTCCCTCCTCACTGAATAGCCAAACTATTTTATAGTTTACAGCAGCCATGTACAGGTAAATATATACAATTGAATAAATCTCTGATATAAAAAATCCATGTATCTCCATAATAAATAACTACATGTACCTACAATGCAGATGAACAACACGCTTTGCCTAGGGCAGGTCAAAGATCAAACAAGAAACGTCTGTAAAGCTGAGCGGATATTTGACGATTTGTCCCAATAAAAACAAAGAATCACTGTAAATAGGGAAGGTTAACTCCCACGGTTATAACATTATATAGCTTTTTCACAACTAGTCTTATACAAAAGGATTCATTATTGTATGTGTTAATCCAATCTGTAGCCAATTAACACGCTTAGAAAACACACTTAATTACATATGAAGGTACAACAAAAACAGTATTTAAAAGCTTTAAAAGCAAATTTTTCGATGTAAACATGCAGTCAGGTTTGAATGAAAATTTATAAACAAACATCAACAGAAACATGTAGATTTCAGTATGTATCACACACTTCCTTTGGAAGTTTCTAACCCTGATGTGTACAAGAGATTACACCTGACTTGGACCCTGGGCTGGTTGGTTCTAAATAGTGACATACATTTTTGATCAAATAGATAAATGCAGAACAGGCATGACTGAATTATTGTTTGTTTAATTAATTGATTGACTGATTAGTTGATTTATTTTTTGATTGATTATTATTAATTATTTGTCTAATTAATCGTGCGATTGATTGTTCGTTTAATTACTTGCATGATCAGTTGGTTGGGTGATTGATTGATTGATTGACTGATTGATTGATTAATTTTCCAATTTAAATAAACAATTTAATAAACACCATAATTTGGAATTATATAAAAATTTAAACTAAGTCAAAATAAGTAAGCTGGCAAAATTTATACACAAAATAAAGTAATCATTTTTTTTCCAGGTAAAACTTAGAGCATTTATATTGTAGACTTGTAGTTGTGGTTAGCTCATTCATATTCAATCTCAAATAGCTTTGGTTACATATTTGAGGATTTACAAGTTCTACAATTGTAAGTAAGACTAAAGTACTCTGTAATCCTACAGATATATGAATTGTCATTGGCTGTGTTATTATAGTATGCTAAGCATGTATTGAAAGGTTTCTGGTATGTAAATACTTTGTACAAACAGCAAATACCAGAAGGATTAACATGTTATGGGGCAAGACAGAAATAGTCACTTTTTGTTTGGTTGATTAAGCTTTAATACTGCTTAAGACTGTATGCTAAATACATGTAACTGTAGAAATGTACAAAGTAACATGTAGGGTTATTTAAATAAAAAAAATAAACAAATATGTAAGGAAATAAATAATAAAACTAAGGATTTGAGATCAGTTTAGACATAATTTCTTATAATTGAAACACATAAATTTTAACTTAAATCTGACCAATCCTAGTTGACTACTTTGATAAAAAAAAAATTTTCACTTACTTCTTGAATTTATTGTTATGATATATTGTAAAGCCAATACACTGCAATATCCTATACAGTGTACATCCTATATGTAGCCATGTACATTGTGTGACGAACTATATTATAGATCCTTGAGGAAAGCAGCCATCCATGAGATATTGACAGCATAAAGATGTCAATTTCTATCAGCCTCTGACAATACTGAATCAGTGCTACTGACAACACATCAGCTCATGAAAGGGACAAGCCCAGGAGTTAGTCATTATTATCCTGCTAAGTCCTCACCTCATTAAGTGGTGGTCAATACAGGCAGACTATTTATTGTGGGAGTGGTCATAGACATGAATATAGTGGCTACTGTATGTTCAATCCGTGTATATCAAATTTTGTTCCTTCAGCAAGTTCAGTGCATTTTTATGACAGACTATTAAAGTAAATTGATTGATTATAGTGTCTAGGCCAGGGCTAAATAATATGTTACTAACATGTATATGGTTAGGTAGATTTCCAATTTCCATTGATTCATTGTTTGGAGTTTGATTGTATTCCAACAATAATTGGCAATAGGCTAGCACATCCATAAAGTGTTAGGTGTTGGTACAGTTTTGATACATGTACTGTTGGAAAGTTAATCTTCCTCCTGTGCTACATAAAGCCAGGAATCAATTTAAAACAATATATGACAGCTGTTAAAATGTTTGAACAGAATTAAGGAATATTTTTTTTAATTTATCTATCTGATATATTTTTTCTTGTGCCACTAGGCCTAAAGCCTAGAAAATATCAAATCCATTTAATAGCAGCGTGTGGATAAATACAAGTAATATTTAGATAAGAGTCCTTTGACCTAAAAATATTTATATCACAAAATACTGTATATATATTGTGTAGTGTCAAACATTAATTATCACACAGACTCCTATGACAAAGTGCTAGGCCTACATCTATTTATAGTAAATTTAATTTCATCTTCTGAAAATTTACATACAAGAGTAAACAGTTTTGAAAAAACAATTGCAATGCTTTGAAATTTACAGATACATACATACATGTATGTGTATACTTCAGTAAATCGAGATAAAATATTTACCCTGTTTTATTGTAAATAGTAAAAAGGAAAATACAAACAGAAATTAAGAATAAGAAAAAGAGAAATAAATGTCCAGATCTTATACGGCCTGGCTTAAAATTCCAGTCAAGAAAAGCAATAAACAGATAAAGGCCTACATACTAGAAACTCGAATTACAACCGCAGCCGAATTTCATTAACCCAGTCTGAATGGAATACACAGCTTAGAAGCGAATGTGTGCCACACGCCTTCCTTTGCTTGATACCCTGTATGCTAAGATTCTAGTCTGAAATATTATTTTGACGTTTCTTAGCCGAATTCATTTTTTAAAAAGAAAAATCTAGAGCGTATAATTCAATATAGATTATTTTCACTCACCTGGTATGTAATCCAAGCTTGCTTTCACCTTATAACATGACTGACATAAATAAGCGAAAGCATCATCATAATTTCGTCCGCATGTCAAATTCACTGATTTACGATGTTTACCGATTTCGACGGAAGTAAGAACGAGCCTTGCCGAAACTCGCCGGTTATATTATCCAATCACATTTTAGTAATTTCTGCAGTGCTGTTCCCACATAGTTTGACATCATGGCGGAGAACGATGTAAACAAACGATGTTTTAGCAGATAATTTTCAACGAAGCGCTTAAATAACTTGGCGTAGATTAAAGTTAGAGTTCATAAAGCAAGATGGTGAAAAGTACTATCCAGATTTTTGCTAGAATCAAACCGACAAGGTCCAAAACTGGTGTAAGTGTAATTTTTCAATACGAGTTTGTCAATGAAATTGACGGGTAAGAAATAGATTGAGTAGGCCTACATGTAACGTTGCCCCGACCTACTAGCCTATAGTTACAATGGTTCGAAAGTTCGGGTGACACGGTAGTACAAAACTAGTCTGAGTGACCGTGACGTTTTGTTTTTGATAATGCCTAACGGCGAAAACAACAGTTAGTTTTTGCCCATCAGAAAATAACTCAAAAACTATCGTCTGAGCCCCTCGGAGGGCCCCCTCGGACTAGTACAAAACGTGTATATTTTCAGCTGGTCTCCCATTTAACAGACTGTACACAACGGCATTAGATGGCTGCATGCACCATTTCAACAAACAAACAAACAAACAATTAAACAGAAAAGTTATCCCTGTAAATATGACGTTTACGTGGTACCTGCACACTCATGGGTCTAATTCAGTATTGTATAAGCGGTTCGTCATGTGTAACATGCCTCTGCAAGGGACTATCACAAGGTTATACTTAGGGTTAGTCTATAGGGTTAGTTAGGCCATGAGAATGAAAGTTTATGTTTTGCGTCCGAAGGATTTTAGAAGACACGAGGCTTTTTTTTCATTATTCATTATTTTGCGTAGTGCCAAATATATAACGTGAACTAATAGTTTAAGCCATTCTATGCATTAATTTATAGATTGTAGACTGTCTGTCATCTGTCATTAATGCTCGGCCTTTTCCGCCATCGATCATCGACGAGAGTGTAAGGTCACAGTGCATGTACAAGTGTACACGTTATATCGCGGTCTTTTGTCAGCGGATATAAATTCAACCTTGAAATGGAGAGGGGGTTGAGTTGCATTTTATGACATTTTAGATGTTTTTATTATGTGATCTTGATGAAAATCAAAATGTGGTGGAATTTTCCAAAAATAACGATTTTTTTTGCAAATAATGAACTTTTCGTGGGCTGTCACAGAGCCACGCTGGCGATGGACGCAAAACATGAACTGTAATTCCATTAGCCTTAGGGTTAGGTAAGTGAAAAATTCATGGACTATATAAACAGTGCGCTGTTCCGTACAAGTACTAAGATTATGAAAATAAACATATTTCGTTTGACAATATCCCATTATTCTGATGCTTTAAAAAGAGATGTGCGCAATTTCTTGCTGCATTGAGCACATTGGAACATCGGGAAGCAAGGCATACATTGCGTTTAAGTGGTGGAGGAACATGACACTCAGGAACATGTGTGGGTTACGCGTGGCGTGTGAAGTGCACAATCCTTCATCATAGAATTGAAATACCCTCGAGTACAACATTCAGCCCAAAACAAACTAAATAACTAAGGTAGTTAAAAATGAAACTTGCTTCAAACTTAAATATGTGTTAAATGGTCTGATGAACAAAATTGTAAACATGTCAGACAAAACATTTAAACATTTCTATCCCTACTATATGTATAACACCAAATATATGTAAAAGTTTATTTTAAAATAGCCTTTAAACTAATGATGGTGCCTCATTTTTTTTTTTACTTATAATAAAATCAGTGGACCATTTTTCCTGCCTAACATTAGGAAAACATATAAAAACACAAAATATGTCTGTGGATATCTATTAAGAATAACTTGAACAATGTGCAAGAGTTGAAAACATTGTACCAAAATCTTTAACCTGGTGAGCCTTAATAGGTGAGGGTGAGTGATCACTCTCCTCAAATGTCAAGCCCTACTAAGGCACCAATGAATCAATCTACTTTTCTTGCCCTCTGACAGGCAGTGTGTTTGGTTAGTAGCAATGGCATCTTTAGTTAGCACTCGAGGAAGATTAACTTTCCAACCTCGTAGAAACACTTCAGATTTTATAGTTGTGCCAATACCAATTTTTATTATTGTTTGAATACACTAGCGTCATGTCAGTTTAATGACCTTAAACATGGCATAGAACATTGGGTGTGTTGTGCCTGAGACATGTATCATAAATGTCATAGAAAAGAGCCTTTTAAATATGTTTTTGAACATGGTGCTCGCTAGAACATACCTTAGCATCTAGTGCTCAGTGCTTGAGCAGTGTTATTGATTTGGACAGATTTTTTTGTCTGATGATATTTGGCATAAAACAGACATTAGTTAAAGATGCTTACACGCATAGTCTTAGCTGGAGACCCATCCATCTTGTAATTTGAGATGGGCAGATTTCTAAAATGGTTAAAATGGTAAAAATTCTGACATTTCAACATGGAAAAGATAAGAAAATTGGAAATTTGGAAGAGCATAATTTCTCAGAATCTTGAGCATTAGGGATTTGTGACAAGCAGATTTCCATTCCCATTTAAGACTATGCTTACATGTATGCTAGAGCCTTTCATAACAACAAAGCCGATAAAAAAATTTGAGGTCCTTATTATAGGACAAAGCTGCCAAGTTCAATCTTTTTACATAAATTCAAATTTCAGATTGATTAGCACATACATATATTACCTTTACATTGTGCTTAATGAAAACTTAAAATAAAAATCTTTGGTTATAAAAGGTATTATCATTCTATGTATTACTGTGTTTATGATAATAATGATTGAGTTAAGAGAAAAAGATCCGTAGCAGAGGGAAAGAATTTCAGCACTGACATGAATAATTAATACCATAATAGGTTTATAGGGAAAGCCATCGACTGATTTCCCTGTTGTGTTATTTTAAGCTGTCACAATTTAATTAGACCTCAAATCAATTATTTATCGTGTTGTTGATCAGCCTACACTATGCATCACTATACATGCTTTAAGAGACTCCGTTTCTATACAGAATAGACATGTGGTAGAAATCTGCCATCTGTTCAAAGTTCCAAAATGATAAAAAGTTTCAATTGCTAAATTTTGGAGAATGACAGTATTTGCACAGTGATTGTATGAGGTTGTGCATGCTTGTCAAACTTTGTTAAACTCTAAACTTTGGGTGCAATTATTGGAGAAGAACACCAGCTACTCATCAGTGGATATATTGAAGCACCTCTATTATTCAACACCGAACTACAGCTTTTTTTCTTAAAAAAATGCTTAACAGGAAAGAGGAGCAAAATGAACCCAGACCCAGTATTGGGATGGTAAAGAAGCTACTGTTATTGTACAGATAGATCTTTGTCTGTCAATATCTGACACTGGACTATAGATACACAGCCAAACTATTGCAGTTTATTTATGTGTTGTCAATTTGGCCAACCTTTTCACCAATGTAACATTAGATACTTTTTTTATTGTACCATAACAACCATGATAACTACACTGTCTACATTTAGAATTTGAAAATGGAAATGGAACAGTGTTGTATACGGCTAGGCTGCCCACGGGCCCGCGGCTGTGGCTTAGTGGTAGTATGTGCGCTTACTAATCTTACTTCGATGGATTATTCATGGTATTTAGTCCATCTGTCAACCATCAGGTATATGAGTAAGTCACATGATGTGACTCCGACAATCGCAGGGTTGGTTTTTACGAGTTTTCCTCTCAATTTTCAACTAGCAAGGAACAGTGTGAAGGGGGACATTTCGTCCTCATATTTAAGCGAAATACCCTTGTGTACAACGTTAAACCCCAATCAAACAAGCAAAAACAAAAAGGCTCAAGTTACTTATCTTTGCTAACCAAGAGTTTTAATCCAATCCTCTTTACATTACAACCCTTGGCAGATTGACCTCATACTTGCTACCAGGAGAAGTCAGTGTGGTGATAAATTTATAGATCAAACCCACATACAAAAGAGAGAAAGTTATGACAAAATTGATATTTATCTTTCCAGCCCTATATTTTAGATGAAGATGACGAGGGAACTCCACGGTTGTCATTCAATGTACCTAAAGAGCTTGCTGATGGATACATCAATAACAAGAAAGAAAACTATCACTTTAGGTAATTTGTGTTCATTCAAAGGAGTCTAAGGAGTTAGGTTCGTTTTAAAAAAACCCATTAAAACCCCTTGTGGTTTCCATTTTTATGTCAAAAATCAGTTACTGAATACATATTCAGCATCCCAAATATCATAGAACTGTATATTTTGGAGATTGGTGTGAATTTAGTTTTGGACAACATCAGATCATATGTTCCCCTATGTACCACAATATAAATACATGTATGTGCATCCAAATTGATTTTAAAAATTCATTTGCAGGCCTGTGCTGTTTGGGTGAATGAACAGAATGGGGTCTCCTCGTGGTTAGGCAAACTTAATTTAAGAGGACCAATTAATGGAATGTACAGTGTATTAAAAAAATCAGCAAACCAGGAAATAATGCAAATGTTAGGTTATCTCATAAAAATTAAGAGGACTGATTTTAAGATTATGCCGGAAAAGATTTCAGCATAGGCCTGATGTGGATGTACATTTTAATTACTGTTACTGTTTAAATATTACCTGATTTCATGACATACACCACTGTATGTCAAAAACTCGGGCCAACTTATTAGATGTGTTTGGGATACATGTAGGTAACTAGGACTTTTGTCATGTTACAAATGTCCCTGCATGTAGCTGGACCAATTTTTCTTTTGTTCATGATTTTTATTATATTTACATGTATTGAAAGTCTGTTGAAGAACCATAAAAAGACCTCATTCAATACTGGATTATTAGTTATGCATCATGCATTTGCTTTTATACATCATACATGTGCTGTTATACTTATAATAAATTGGGGTAAGCTCAAAATGATTGGAATTTTTTTTTTTTTTTTTTAAATCCTTTATTTGTTTGCAGATTTCAGAATATTTTCGATCAGAAAACAAAGCAGGATGAGGTTTTTGATGCAGTAGCTAAACCAGTAATTGACAAGTAAGACATTCTAGTATACACATGGGGCAGTTAGACTTAGCTTCCGAGCTTCCTGGTGTTTTCTTAGCTATGAGGCAACATGAAAACTGATTTGTTTGTGATGTCTTTGTTTCCTTTCTCAAATGTCATTGTTCGTTTTCTGTTGCGCTGAGGGTGGTTTTCATTACCAAATGGGCAGGCATGTGCCATATGGTTTGTTTGTTTGACTGGGGTTTAACATTGCTTATATGACGACGGATTGTCTGCTTCACACTGCTCCTTGCCTCGCCCTGTGAGGGAGCAGGTGGGCCATGGCCCTTGCAGAATACTCCCTCGTCTTCTTCGGTGGATCGTAAGAGGCAAGAAAGGTTGCTTTCTGTTGCCCTGGTGTTCACAGAGCTAAAGAGTAATGGGAAGCAGATTTGTTTGTGATGTTCTGTATTTTTGTCCGTCGTCATATAAGTGAAATACCCTTGAGTACGA
>JARFOD010108555.1:0-15695 GCA_031763545.1 Mopalia muscosa
GTGTCTTTTAGACATACTTATTGCTTACAAAAAGCGATAATTGCATTTATTCAATCTAATGATTTTCTTTGTATGTATCGTAGACGTGTAGGCCCATATAGTATAGCCTT
This sequence comes from Mopalia muscosa, assembly GCA_031763545.1. Taxonomy (NCBI): domain Eukaryota; kingdom Metazoa; phylum Mollusca; class Polyplacophora; order Chitonida; family Mopaliidae; genus Mopalia; species Mopalia muscosa. The sequence goes on from JARFOD010108555.1 coordinate 111, forward strand.
ACATTTTTAAAAGGTACAAAGTTAGAGTAAGCATAACCATAAGTTAAAATTTTGTCGAAAATCAGCTTATATAGCAGGTATCAGAACTTCTTTGTTTGTTTTTGAAGTACAGTGTGTGACATTTTAAACTCGAAATCTTCACAATCCAAATAATTCGCCATTAGACATTGATTTATAGCTGAGAAAACTAGCCATGTGGGCTTATTTATGGTATTGTCTTTACCTTTTTTTATAAGAAAGACAAGCATTTACGCCTAGGGGAGACCGGGAAAAGTTGCAACAGGTGGAACTTGTAACAGTGGGGATATTTTGGCACTAGAAGCCCAATCCAGTTTAAGCTTTCCCTGCAGTTATTCCTTCGTTTGATCCTACCTTCTGTTTAGTTAAATTTAACTGCAGCGCTGCATTAAAACTTTGAACAGAACAATCGTGTTATTCGATTTTTGTCAGGAATTTCAATGATTTCATATTTTATCTGATTATTAATATAACCAGAAGACATGATTCATATATGTGTAGAGCAGAAACAATAATGTATAATCAATGACAAACAAAATCTGTTCAGCTTGTTTTATGTCCCTTAAAATTGAATTTAGTTGCACATGTTCCATTTGGGCAATGTACCCCATAATACCGCACAGACATGATTAATTTATTTGCTACCAATCCTCTTAAACTTCATATCAGAGTAGCCTTTATTTCTGGTCCGTATTCTTCTTTCCAAACAAGCTTTTGTTTTCTGCTAGCCAAGACTGATTTCTGCTTTAACAAGTTGAAATAACTGGCTAAGATTTAGGGGGAGGGTGTATTTAAAAGTCTGTGTTTAATCTATAAAATCTGAAGGCTTTAATAGATAACAAGGCTTCATAATGACTGTGTAGAGTTTAAAAAATTTTATTTTGACATCGATTTGTATGTTTTCAAAGTTGTCCTTATAATTAAATAAATCTCTCCGTCTAAATTTTGTCTCTTCTTGTCGATTGCGTATTGGCTATATACATGATAGATAACGTTGCCATGTACACCGTTAGTTGATTCAACTTTCCCCAGCTTGGATTTAGTTGCAACGTCCGACGGGAGTGTATAAATTAATTTATTTCAGAGCCTATTTGTACAGTACAAATTTATCCAGTGGATAGCTGGCTTATGTGGTTATGTATCGTAGTATTGTGGACTTTCTGGTGGACTAATTGGTTTACATACCGTGTTTCAACTAAAATGTAATGCAATGTGCCCCGGTCTCCCCTAATGTTAATAACATTCATCCTCTTCACAGAGTTCAAATTTATGTTCTAACCCTGAATCTTAATGGGTCTAATGTATGTTCTCATGATGTCACATCACAGAAAACACTAACGTAGGACCAACGTCACGCAATTCGATGTATGATCCCCATTAATAATTAGTATTAAATTCAAAGTCGCCACTAATTGTCATAAGCATAGCCCATACACAATGAAAGCCTAAAGTTTTTTTTACTTTTCACTCAAAATTTCTCATATTTGTTTCGGACAAATGTCACGATTGTCAGTATCACTTCCGTCGACTCGGGGCTCATGTTGGCACGAGGTCGTTCCCATAAGAACTGTTAGCAGTCTATCATTTTCTGTTCTCTCAAACGAATAAGATATTTATTCTTAATTGCAGAAAGGATTCTGATCATCAGATAAATAATCACCCCTAAATTAGCTGTGTGAAGAAGACTGTCTTATATTACATTCCCTATGGTTGTCTGCATTTCCCGATCTAGCACCCTTCGTATATCTACGGTATGGATTCGTCAATATCCACCACAGGCCGTTCCCAATGGAGTTTCCCGTGCCCACGTCACAGCTCAAATGACGTATATGAAAAGTCTCTCGTCGGACAACTGTTTATATAACCGCAAATAACAAAATATAACACTGGTATAACACTTACCAATTGCGCTAAAGGGCAGAATGGCTGAAATGTAAAATAACCTATTAAATTATAACAGTTAGGCACAGCATGGAATAACAATTGTGGTGTAATTATACAGAAAATCGGGTTTCAACCAATGTCTAGCTCGGGAACGCGTAGTTATAAAAAGGAAAGAAGGTAGCTATTGCGTTTAATCAACGAGCTGAAGTACTCGTCTATCAGATACAGTCGGGTCACTTCCCTTTGAATTTATACCCCAATCGATTTAAACGTCGTGAAACAGGCCTGTGTGAAATATGTTTAGTGGAGGATTCCATCATACATTTTCTGTTTTATTGCTCCAAGTTTCAAACCGAAAAAAAATTCAAACAAGATATTTCAGGCTGTTGCATGTTATGTAGTTCGTTGTCGAAAAATGTAGTTTTCGTTATAGTCTCTAAATTTATGTATACATGTATGTGATCTGTATTAACAATAAATGTAATGTGTGTATATGTGTTAACCATGTTTGCAATTTGTCTTGACTTGAATAAAACAAACTATCCTGCTTGTTAAGAGTACGTCTTTAACGCGCAGGTAGTTGTATGTATTTCCTTGGCAGAAACATCATGAAAAGATATATGACGACATGGATTTAAATTTAAATCGGCTTGTTTTGATTTACAATAAAAAATATTCCACTCAACAAAGTTACCAGGAAGACAAGATGTTTAAATTCATAACATCATTTCTATTAATTGGCCACAAATAAAAGTTTCTTAACTGCCATGTAGACTTTAACTTACCAATGACGAATAAAACCCCAACGTTCATTGCTGACAGGTGTCGTAGCTTGCACAATTTGATAGATGACAAGTTTAAATAAACTTTTCTGTTAAGGATGAGTCCATTGCGAGCTGTGACCGTAGGCTGTGCTGTGGGCCAATCTAGTCTGTTGGTTATGGAAGCCTCTTCAGTCTTCGCTCACAGACGGACGGTTCTCAACTGATAGACTCATGCATGTCTCGCCAAATCTCGTTGGCAAATCGGAAAAGACAGTTAAAATCCATTAAAAATGAGCAGTGTATACTGCTGAGATATAATCGATTTTAACATGAAAGAAAAGGACTAGAGAAAAATGACAATCTCAAGTGGTCGTTTTATAGGTCCATTTAACCACAAGTGTTCTAGGAAGAAGGTGGAATGGTTTAAACCAATGTAAAGCCAAACATGTTTTTATATATATTGGAAGATAAAGTACATAAACCTGATAATGTTCCCTTATTTCCAAAATTTTGGACTGTTTAATTACAATTTCCTTTTCTTTTATAATCATTAGGATTAGTTCTTGTCATACCATGAGAAGGAATTATAAGTTAGAAGGACATTGTATTGTATACTAGTATGTAAAGTTACTCGCCAGTTCTATTGGTGCAGATGTTGTTGTTGCATGTAGATATTGTTCACACATATGTTCAAAATCCTATAAATGAACAAGCTAATTTCCTTTAAACCAACTCGAGCGATCAGCAAGGCCATAATGACATTTAATGAAGTTTGTGTCCATGTACTGCTGCATGCTTAGGATGGAACAAGAGTAACGAGTTGTCTGATATTAACAAAAAATCTCTGCACAAGATAACTAGTCCTGTCTATCTGTACACCCTCTGAAATATATGGCTGTAATGGAACCTTTTAAACTTCTCCAGTCGTGGTTCTGGTGGAACTCTTTGTGGTTCTGTATGGAATCCTCAGGGCAATTGATCCAACTATTTATCCCTGTCTTTTTATATCAAGATTTAGCTTTCGAATGTGACTACGTTAACTGCAGAGTGGCATATGCAATGCACCTATATTGTATTCAAGTTGTTGAGGAGTGTGCATTCTTTAGGTTGGGTCTTTTCTTTGCTTTAATCGAATGTTTATTTCAGGAACGAACCATCGGGCTCTTCTCCTAAAGCATTACAAGCAAATCAAAGTACATAATACATACACAATGTAATGGATACTGAATAGCCTAATTACACGACATGATCTTTTTCCCGGAGAGACAAAGCATTCTCAAAGTAGTTGGAAACAGATTTGAGACTTTTTGTTGATTTAAGGTTTAACAGAGAATTGAATTTAAATAAGGGGAGCAAGTTCCAGAAGTAGCCCTTAAAATAGGGTTTCTTTAGGTTTGAATATACAGGACAATATAGCAAAAAATGATATTCATCCTCAATGGAATTAGGCCCACAAATTTTGCACAACGTATCTTGTTTAGGGATGTTGTTGTATCTACCAATTTCAACTGCCAAACCATGATATCCACATCTAAAACGAAGTAGTAATTTCAAATGAGTATCATTTACGGAATTATCGAAATGGAAAAAGTTACTTAACAATAAATCACCATTAACAAGACGGCACGCATCATCACTAGTGGAATGATTTATCGTAGTTATACATGATGATAACAATATATCCTGGACAGTTTTATTTATCATTAAGATATCAACGTTGTTAGGATTTTCCATAAAAAAACAAATAGTTAAAACTAATATCCTAGAACATTCTCCTAATTGCGTTACTCCAATGGTACACTCTACTATTAGTCTGATGTTCAAATTGGATTTTATTCAAGTTATTTGTTCGGGAAACAACCTAAATCTACAAATGCACAGTAAAGTTTGCGCTTTTTTAAAATAGAAATACTTATGATATTGTAGAGAAGAAAAATGCAATCAACCGTGCCCCTTTCCTTTCTAAAGCCATACCGAAAATCTGTCAAAACATCGCAGTCTTCCACCCAATTTTATTATAAAGTCTTTATTTGAGCACTATTGAATACAACTTGGCAAAACCACTCATACGAGTTATCCCTCTGTAGTTATTGTCCACCACTCCTATCGTAGGGGTGATGGGACTTAGAAATGCTACTCGGTGTCCGTCCGTCCTTCCGTCCGTCAAAAATGTTTGTGAACACGCTAGCTTGGAAACCAATTCACCGATTCACTTCAAACTTGGTATGTAGAGTCCTCTTGTTAAGACAACGGATGGTATTTCATTTCACCAAATTCCGTTAAACAAAATGGCCATTATTACATAATTTTAATATTGTCATGTCTTTTCATGTTGTGAACACGATAAGTAGAGAATAAATTCACGGATTAACTTCAAACTTGGTATGTAGTTTCCTCTTGTTAAGATAGTTTTCTGCTTTTAAGACAATGGATCAGACTGAATTTTAATAAATTCCGTAAAACAAGATGGCCGCCATTGCATTATTTTACAATATTCATTACTGTATATGTTGTGAACATATAACTCTGTAACAAATTCACAGATTACGTTGAAACTTCAAATATAGTCTCATCTTATTAAAAAAACAGATGGGGTTGAATTTCATCAAATTCCGTAAAACAAAATGGCCACCAATGTATCATTTTACCATATTCATGTCTGAACATGATGATTTTTCGATAAAATTCACAGATTAACATGAAACCTGGAAGTAATCTTCCAGGCTAACATAGGACAGGATAAGACATAGGATAAGATTGCATTTCATCAAATTGCACAAAGCAATCTGGTCCCCATTTCATAATTTTTTAATATTCACCCCTACATGACACTTTGGGTTAAAAAACCGATGTGATTGCCTTTCATTTAATTCTGCAAACAGAAATGGCCTTCACTCAAATTCAGGTTTTAAATCCAAACTTCGTTTTTTCTGTTAATACCACATATATGGTTGTATTTCACTAAATTTGACAACAAATATGGCCGACATAACATATCACACCAAAATTGTGGTAAACACCATAACATTTACTCTTTGGTTCTTTGAAGAAAAAAATAGTTCTCAAACAAAATTAGGAAAAGGTGATTTGACTGGGATTATGAGCATATATTTTCAAAAAAGCCTCTAGTGGTGGACCTGCTAGCTACTCAGCTTGTTCAAATTACATTTGTCTCCTTTTTTTATGGATGGGAACAATCGAATACTAAGTCCATTCAGATAGATATATAGAGTTCGTATACAAATAATTAAAAATGTTCGCAACAAATGGAGACAATAAATCATTACACACAATAAATATTTGTCTACATATATCATCGACTCCACAAGCTTTATTGGGTTTCAAACTCTTTGTTGCTTTCAAATTGGTTGGTTCAAATTGTAGTCAATCTCATCACTGTCTGAGTCACCAATATCAGCCGGTCCAACTATTGTTTGGCTAGTGGCTAGTTGCTTGAAATGTTACATAAATTTGTCTGCAGTTAAAGAGTCAGAGTCTCCTTATTGCCTTTTAGTACTTTTGTTAATTTTTTTGCAAAAATTTTTGGGAGCAGATTTAGCTGTTTTCCTTAAATTTTGTTTTCTGTTATTTGTCCCCACCAGTATACATTTCACCTGCATTTATTATATTGAATTTTTTTTTTTAAATATTTATTCACCATAGAAGATATTGATGATATATAATACATTTTGGAATACTGGCGGGAGTAAAGCTCTAGTGAGCTTGTCCTATCCCTTAAATATTTTTTTTACTAATTATTGATTGAGAAGTGATTGAAAGTAACCATGATACAAATTACTGGTATATATATAAACACACATGTGCATACACGCATACACACATATCTATATATATATTTCCATAATGTCTGAGAAAGAATAATGTGACATGCCTCCACATATATAAATATACATACACAGATTCATGGGCATATTTACATAAAAATAAAAATAAAAATAAAAATAAAAAAAAAGTGCGGCAATCAATTATAAAGTAACCTGCGTGCTTTAATTATTATTATTATTATTTTTTTAATTTTTTATAGTTACTTACTTCTAACAAATATGATTTTAACCTAGATTTAAATAACGATTCTGAAGTAATGCATCTAATACATGTTGGGAGTTTGTTCCATTCCCGAGGGCCAGCCGATTTAAACAGATAATAGGATAGCTGTCCTTTATATAAAGGTATGTTAAAGTCAAAGAATGAGCGTCTAGTTATATAATTGTTGATAGCGGATTGCCTTTTCAGTAGGTATAATAAATCAAAGGGAATGACTTCAACAGAGTGAAAGTATTTATAAGACAGTAAGAGGTTATAGAATTTAATGATATCTGCTAAAGGCAGTATTTTAAGCTGAAAGAAGAGTGGTTGAGTATGATCTAAGCGTTTTGAACAAGTAATGGTTCTGATGGCTCGTTTCTGAAGAGTACATAATGGCTTTAAACGAGATGTGTATTTCCCCACAAAATTATACCATATGAGAGATAAGGATAGATGAGAGAATAATATAGGATGTATAAAGTGTTTTTGTTTACACTGTTTTTCAGATGAGATAATACTCCAATGTTTCGGGAGGTTTTTGAGCATACATTGTTGATATGTTTGGACCATGTAAGTTTTTCGTGAAACAAAATACCTGAACATTTAAATTGCGAGGCCCTTTCAATCGTTGTTTCACGGATTTAAATTGACGCATCAGAGAGGACTTCTTTCTTATTTGGTGGTATAAGCATATATTTGGTTTTAGAAATATTTAAGGACAGGCGATTGGCTGCAAACCAGGTAGAGATTAATTGTAGTTCTAAATTCCTTGTGTGAATAGCGTTTTGGAGAGAGTAAAGCAAGCTTGTGTCGTCTGCAAATAAAATACAAGTAAGGGTTCTTGAAACGGTATTGAGATCATTGATGTAGAGAAGAAATAGAGTAGGTCCAAGTATGGAACCTTGAGGAGCCCCAAAGTGAATGGTTTCCGGGCCAGATTTGGTACTGTTGTAAACAACGTATTGTTGCCTGTTTGTTAGATATCTCCGAAACCATTCACGCTGAGGTCCTCTAACGCCATAATATGAACGTTTATCAATTAATATGTCGTGGTTCACTGTGTCGAAAGCCTTACTTAGATCTAAAAATGTAGCCACACTATATTTATTATTTTCTTTGGCATTAACACGGTCATGATACAAAAAGAAAGCAGCATGTGTGGTGGAGTGGTTTGACCTAAATCCATATTGGTTGCTGTTGATAATTAAATTAGAATTTAGATATTGAAGAATCATTTTATTGGCAAGTTTTTTCTAATACTTTACTTAAGCATGGCAGAATTGATATCGGTCTATAATTTTCACACCTATCATGATCTCCAGATTTAAATATGGGCTTTATTTTCGCTGTTTTGAAACAATTTGGGACAGTTGCCGAAAGAAATGAAAGATTCATAACATGAGTTAGGGGTGTCTGAACGCTTTCTATTTTGTTGTTGAGTTTTGATGCTATGGTCGAAAAAATGTATATTAAAGCTATTAGCTATTTTAATTGGGCTGGTAATGTTTTGACTTTCTATATTCAATGAGTTTCGATCTGTTTTGGGTTTCTTATTTAATAACTCATTAACAACTTTCCGAGTACACTTAATGTCTTGATTGCATCTATTAGATTTGTTTCCGAAATATTTCTTATTTGCCGTGCGAATAATATTATTGACTCGGTTCTGGCATGTCCTAAATTTCATACGATCATCGCTGCTTTTAGTTTTTAATTGTTTTCTGTAAAGTTTATTTTTTTCGTAAATTGACGTCAACATTCCGCTTGTTACCCATGGTTTTATAATTTTAGATCAGGCTGTCTCAGAAGAAACAAGAGGAAAACATTATTCATATATAGAATTAAAAGTCTCGGAAGAGGCTAGTATTGCCTCATTTGCATTAGTATATTCAAAAATAAAGTCCCAATTTATGTTTTTATTTTTTTTCTCTAAATTTACTAATTGCTGCAGTGGTGTACTTACGAAAATGTCTAGTTTCTTTAATTTGCTTCACAGAGTTTTCAGATTTACATATTTGAAAAATTGGGAAGTGGTCAGATATTCCGGTAAGTAAAAATACCCGAGAGAATATTATCTTGAGGAAAATTTGTAAAAATATTGTCAATTAATGTTGCAGATGAATTATTTACCCGTGTAGGTTTAGTAATTTGCGGGTAACAATAACTCGATTTCATCATTTCAAAAAATTCTTTTGTTGGGGCATGACAATCGGTATTAAAAAGATTTATATTAAAGTCCCCCATTATCAAAATTTTCTTTTTTTCATGGTACATCTGTATGGTACATCTTGGAACACTGTTTTATGGGTTCTAAATAAAAGCTTTTAGTAGGGATATGTAAGGAACCAGAAAGGGTTACTAATCTTTTGTAAGAGCACTGCACTGCTTTCTCACTTAACATGGTTCTCTTACAAATATGTCTCCGGGTGGCACTCAATGCTTGTATAATTTTAATGATTTCTCTCAATAAATGAATACTTTTCCTATGGGGTAAATAAACCGATCCTCAAAGATAAACACAATTTAGTATCATTTCATGTATTTAAATTTTAAGGAACCCTATAGAATGGCAGAGAGGCTGAGAGGGAATTGTTTGGTTTGATCATTTCATTTTGTTTTATTAATTCAGAATCGTAACAAACATGGAAAAATACATATTATGTTTTTCACCCTATATAAGGTCTTTAAGTTATTGTGATAATTCACTTATACAAACTAAACAACTATCAGTTTAAAAACAACTGAATACAGTTAACTCAACAAAAGGTGATGTGCAAACGCATATACAATTATTGTCAAAATACTGTTTTCGCTTTTTGTAACAAATACAACTTATGACATTCAATCTGTTATAAAATAATCAATAACTTTGGAACCACTGTATAATACATAATACATGTCTTCACACAATCAACAATTCTAATCCTTCTATGATTCGAATAACCTTTAGTGAAATAATAAAATAATCATTAATAACAAGACACTGTAGCCCTGCGAAATGTTGAACATTCTTTTTTCATAAAGAGTGGTAACATCATTGGTATAAAAAGTAATGCATTTATCAATACTAACCATCAATATACCAAACAAAGGATGTGACTAACACCAGCATCTTTGTTCGCTGCAGAAAATTAATCTTTATTAGTTTTAATTAAGGGAGTACGTCATTCCAAAATAAAAAAGCAACATATATACATTAACTACTTACATCTTAAAAGGTTTATAGTAACTCAACTAGTAAATCTCAAAGACTTTTGGGAACAATTGTTGTCGAGAGAGAGGGTGTAAGGACTTCAGTCAAAATTATCTCGACTGTCGTAATGAGCCGAAGAGAGTGTGATTTTTTTTGATTTTTTTTTACTGTTAAGAAGCAGATGCTCTTAAATGAATGTTTGAAGCAATTCTGTTCACGTTTGTAAGAACCGGAGCATCTGAATCTATGCTGAACATCCTCTTTATATTACCAAAAAGCTGAAATGTAAGGAAATAAATCATTAATTTAATCACTGGTTTACTCTTAACACTTTAATATAAAGTTTTTATATAGTGCACTTTTAGATACACAAACAATTCAAATTGACCAATATCGCTTTATCCAGAAATGCCCACTCCAATTAATATGTTTTACATTGATTCCATAAATACATGGTACATTCCCTACATTGAACATATACAGGTCTGTCTATTTCTCAATGTATTTCGAATGCTCCTATAATAGTATGTCAGAACTTTAATCCCCATGAATTTCTCTTAGACACCACTATATCAGGTGGTGTGAAAATCATTTCTGGGCTGTAAATATTGCTTACTCATTTACTAATTACTTATGTATAATTACTTTTCCTATTTCTTGGCAACTATTGGTTATTTACTTATTTCTTTATTATTACTTTTGTTATAACTTCTTATTTTTCTTACTTATCACATACTTATTTTTTACTCATTTACTTACTGCTTACCAATTACTTCCTAATATCTTTATTACTTACTTATTTACAACTTAGTTGTTACTTACTTATTACTACTAATTTTCATATAACATACTTACTTCTTACTGATTTATTTATTGATTACCTACTTATTACATTTTTACCTGTTAGTTTTTACCTCATTTCTTAATTATGATTTAATAGTACTTATTATTTTCTTACTTACTAACTAGTTGCTTATTTATGTACTAACTTCTTACTGATTTACTCACTTATAACTAAAATATTTATTTATAACTTACTTCTTCACTTATTTCTTATTTACTTATTACTTCCGTACTAATCACTTACTTATAGGTAACTTACTCATTTCTTACTTACTTCTTACCAATTTACTTAACTATTACTTACGTATTAGTCATTAATTACTTACACATTTACTATGTATCACTTACTCAGTTCCCACTAATCGCTACTTATCACTTACTTTTTTCTTTTTTTTAAATTTATTTTCTCATTTTCTTACTAATTCTTACTTGTGTGGCATTGTTTATGTATTAATTAACTTTCATTTAGTTACTTATACAATTACTTATTTTCTTATCTACTCATTACTGCATTAATCTTACTAATTACTTCCTTATTTCCATACTTACTTATTTCCTTACTAGCTTATTACTCACTTCTTCATTTCCCCTTACTTATTTCTTACTTAGATGTTTTTACCAATTACTTTAGACATTACTTACTCATTCATGACTTACTTGTCTCTGACGTATGACTTATTTTATACTTCTTTATTTCTTGTTACTTTTTTTATCTGCTTTTAATTTATTTTTTTAAAATTATTTCTTATCTTCTTATTACTGATTTACTTATTTTTTATCTACTTAATTACGTTACGTGTAATTTCTTATTACTTATCATTTATTTATTTTTTTCTTATAACTTTCTACTTATTTACTTTCTTTTCTGGTTTGTTAAAGGTCATAGGCCTAGGAAAAGGGTCACTCTAAGTAAAATGAGTGATAAGTCATAATTTTTGCTTCATCAAGGTAAGAACGTTGGCCGCTTTCCTTTAGACTACTCAAAATTCGTTTACATTAAAGGTGCGTGTACTTTAAAACATTAGAATCAAGAAACCTGGATGTGAAGGTTCTTCCTTTTTGTTCGAAGTAGATAAACAGTCTATGACTTAATGCTTCGCTCAACCGTGACCGTCAGATGACAACACATGTCGGGACATCCTTAGAGTAGAGTTACCTTGGAGGTGGATGGAAGCAATAATACTACACGTTTTCGTGTAATGTCCGCCGGATGTATTAGCGCATGCGTGGAAATCAACCAAAGTACTCAAAGTACACAAAGGGCCATTATTATATATATATATATATTATATTAAAAAATATCAATTGTATCTTCGGAAAGCGGTTAGCCGGCGGTGGAGGCTTAGTGGAAGCGAGTGCGTCTCTTTAACTGAACCTGCTTCGATTTACCATTCACAAGATCGAGTCCTCCTGTCCACCCTCAGCTATATGAGCGAGTCGCATATTGTGGCTCCTGCAAGCGCGTGTGGTTTTTATGAGGTTTCCTCCCGGTTTTCCACCGTGATAAGGCTGTGTATACTGTGAAGTGGACAATCCGTCGTCATATAAGTGAAGATCATTGAGTACGACGTTAAACACCAATCAAACAAACAAGCGTACAGCGGTTAATTATTTTGTATGGAGACAGATATTTGTCCGTTTAATTAATATGAAACATATTATACACCAATTCATATTTACAGAACATACAATTCAGAGGACTCTCCTTTAACAGAGGTTAATGAATATGACCTACAGACAAGTAAATGAGTATCAGAAATAGTTACTCGACTATGCAAAAAAAAAAAAAACGTAATTATCAAATATGTGACAATGTGTAGCGGGGGTCCATGTGAGAAAACGAACGACCATAAAGGATCTCTTTAAGAAATTCTGAAATGGTGCTAAAGAGAAGATATGCTTTCTAAATTATATTGCTGCTCCAGACAAAACAATCATATAAGAATACACAAATGGCTTTACATCAGGATAATCAAATCAATGTCATCGCCACTAGAAAATAAAAAAAACACACAAGATAATGCAAAGACATCACAAACAGATCTTCTTTGTGTTGCCTTTTATTTCTCACAGCACCCGGGCAATATGATGCCCCCTAACAAGCACCCGCCATATGGTAGAAATAGGTTTGTTTGATTGGGGTTTTACTCTGTACTTGGTAGAAATAGGCAATCCACATATTTAGGCAATTTACCATGTCATAATTTAAGAGGCAAATTTCACAACTAACATTTGCTTAAAACGTAAAATAATTGAAATATTCCTGTCTAATGGTTTTCTTGGGTGTATACATGTAACTTACAGATTTTCCTCACATTAATAAAATGACATTTCGAGAAGACACATTAAGTACAAGATATCTTATATAATGAGGTGCTGTAGGGTGTGTGACAACATCAGTCTAACAGGAGAGCAAAACTTTTCTTGTTTATCTACAATTAAACAAAAATGGGTGTATGAGAGTAAGCATATGCTAGAAAGCCAGACTGAACGGTTATTATGTATGGTGGCTGATTGAAATTCTCACCATTGGCTGGAGGTAGGGGGGTGGGTTGGGAATAAGGAAAGTTTTAATGTGTTCGCACTAGCCATGTGAGACTATCATGATGTGTTTTGATAAAATCTTAGTATTTTTTTTTATTTGTTTGTTAGCTTGGGGTTTAACGCCGTACTCAAGGGTATTTCACTTATATGATGACATGCCAGAGCAATGTATGAAGGAAACCACCCTGGAAACCACTGGTAACAATACAGACACCACAAACAGTTTGGCTTCCTGTTCCCCTTAAGCCAGGAGAGCACTATATGGCAGCATAAAGCTCCCTCCAACCAGGGCGAAAAAGACGCTAATGTTTGAGATATCCTTGCTTCTTGTGGCAGCAAACTTGAGTTTAGAGACCATCTCGTCTTTCAGGGAACAAATGTTGGTAACACTGGGCGGGGATGAAGGTCTCTCTTGCTGTTGAATGGGGTGCTAACGTTAACGTCCAAGTCATGTCACCTTTTCCTGTTTGAACTTGAGTATAAGAACTGATTTTACCTTCAAGAGTCAAACGTATGGTTGGTTTGGGCAATTTGGTGGAAAACAATCCTAAATGTGGTAGGAGTATGAAATGAAGCTATATGTTTACATTCTTTGTTTGATCCGGGTTCAACGTCGCACTCAAGGGTATTTCACTGATATGGGTGAAGCAAACCACCTCTAACAAAGAAAGGCAAGCCAGGACAAATACAGAATAATCACATGACATAAAATAAAGACTACAAACAGACAGTCTTCATTTCGGCCCTTAGCTCTGATAGCACCAGGGTGTTAGGAAACTCCCTCCCAATCCTCCGCAATCCGGGAATGAATATTGCAAAGTTTGCAATGTTTGCTTTATTGTACCATAGTGGAATGTAATTAATCCTCCTTTGCAGGAAGTGGAAGCAGTATTAAAAATCTATTTATATTCAAGTTGTTCAAAACAAAAACAGGCCTAAATATTGTAAAATTGGGCAATGGTGGCATTGATCATAACAATTCCTCACCTTAACGAGAGGAAGCAACAGTAAATGTTTCAAGTTCATCAGTGGATTTGGTTTAAAATTATCATGTTCACAGCAAATATGCATCTATAATCAGTATTGATTTAAACAAGAGGAAACTTAACTCCATGTTTCCAAATAACCTGTGAAATTTTTCTCAAATTACAGAGTTCAAAACACATTTGTGTGAATAGTAAGAGATAAGGCTATGGAGCCCATATTGCTTTGTGCCATTTGATGAAATGCAATTTTAACCATTAATTGCTTTAATAGGAGAAAGCTTAATTCCAAATTTCAAGATAATTGGTCAATTTGTTCTAAAATTGACATTTTCAAAATCCGTAGGCCTGAATATTGTAAAATTATATAATGCCAGAGATATTGTTTTCAGTAATTTGGTGACTGACATTTTGTGACTGACCCACAGAAGGACAGCTAGATGTGGAGTTGCATTTCTAAATTCCTCTCTAGTCTCTACTATAATAGCAGGGACACTGAATTAAACATATGAAGCTATATGGAAGAACTTCACCCGTATGATCCTGTTCGGTAATATTCTTTCCCCTGCAAAGGGCGAGAATATAAGTGGCCACAATCAGTATGTCTTACTAAGACACTGCAAACCTTATCATAATAGACCATTTGTTTTGTTAGTATTGCAACATTGCAAAGCACCTATGATAAAGGTGTTGCTGTGTTGCCACTCTTGATCTGGCGCATATGCCTTGATAAAGTGTAATGTATATGGGGATGATTTTCCCTTTTAAACAGAACAACAATAATGTTATTTATTGTAAGGAGACATTTATATTTGATTAAGCCTAGTAACATTCCAAAATAAGACCGAACAAGTATATTTTTTAGAAGAACTAAATGAATGATTGTTTTCTAATTACATGCTAAAATTTATTTTACTTTATGGTGGACATAAGCAGATGTGCACTTTTGACGCACACCATTGATAACAAACAAAGACAAGATAAGACAAATCCGAGAGTCACACTACAGGACATAATACTGTAGTGGAATTGGCACCCTGAGAAACCACTACTTAACCGTTAATAAGATTAAGTTAATACATCTGCACAGGATCAGTGATTCTTACTTCAACCTGCGCAACCTCCCATAATACAGATCGAACACTGGAAGTATCCTATGGTAATGTGGATCTTCCCCAGTGTTGTACACCTGTTGTTCTCTTAAGATAGAAATTATAATTCTGGAGACGCCAGCTACTGTGATTCGTAATTTGTCAGCTGTCTTGGAACTAATCTAGTACTATAAGTCACTAATACAGAAAAAGAATAA
>JARFOD010108566.1:0-15693 GCA_031763545.1 Mopalia muscosa
TATTTTTTTTTTAAAAAAATAAATTTTAAAAATTAACCCCCCCCCCCCCCCCCCCAAAAAAAAAAATTAACAAAAAGCAAAAAAAAATGGAAAAAAACAAACAAACTATAAATGTGTCTGTGATAAAGTTATAAGTAAATAAAATAAAAATATTACATGTGAATAAAAATATTGCACATTACAACTAAACCACGCTTAAGTCTTAAAAGTGTTCGGCAAGGCTGGCTATCTGCAATGTAAAGTCGCTTAAAAATGAAACTGCATGGATGACATTATAAACAAGTTTATAATATAATATACGTTAAAATGTCTTTGTATATCAGAATATGGAATCTAATTAAAACTATTTATAGGGTCCATTTTATTTTAATAAGATTATTAAAGTAACACAACAAATATATCTTAATTATAGAACACCGTAGGGGTTATAAAGAAAAAAGAAGGAAAAAAACAAAAACAAAAAAAAAAAAAAACACAGAAAAAAACAGAGAGAAACGTCTTAAAAAGCACCCCCTTGGTTGTCTGAATCATATTGTGTGACTCATTGATATACCTGATGGTAGGACTCGAACCCTCGAAACAATGGACCTAAAGCCCCGATCACAACCCACCGTGCGTGATTTTAGTCCGTACGTTTTTTGGGGAGGCCGTACTGGGGGTGTATTCGTAGCCCGACCGCAGCCCAAGTCCCACGTGCATTAACGTGCTACGGCGTGTCTGCAAGCTCCCAAGTCTGTACTAAGGGGGTACCCACCACGTACGGATTAGTGAGCAGAACCACTTAAGCCCCGGTCACAACCCACCGTGTGTGTTTTTAGTCCATACCGTTTTTGGAGAGGCCGTACTAGGGGTGAATTCGTAGCCCTACCGCAGCTCGAACGCAGCGCAAGTCCCTCGCGCACTTAAGGGCTACGGCGTGTCTGCGAGCTCCCAAGTCTGTACTGAGGCGGTACCCACAATCTTTTCCCCGCGTATTTGCAAGTAGACAGCACAACTTGCAAGTACGTCGGATTGAGACCACCGCTTAAGACCACGGCCTCCTTATTTTCTATGCTCGCATCAGATGTAGTTGTTAACTGGCAGGGTATGTTTTGTGATACTTTCTGACAAAATTCAGGAAGAATAGCCAGCTACTAATGTTCGACTTCACCTTCAGTGATATTCCAACATGCATGGTCAAAGAACAAATATCAGGAAATCTTTCTGCCCATTCTGGCATGGACCGTAACGTATGCTTGGTGTAGGAAATGGACAGCTGAATCCAAATCATTTTAACCTAAAGCGAGTCTATCTTGTTGAAAATGGCATATTCTAAGCCTGTGAGTGTAGTGTAAGTAAAATAGGTCTACATCGCCAAGCGTGTGTTGTTGTAGTAAGTGTTTTTGAAACCATTAGATCATATCCAAAAACCTTCCAGTTGACCAAAAGACATACTCTACATAAGTAGTAGAATAGAGGTTGCTAGTTTAGCACGGGCAAAGTATTATCAAAGTTAACTAATGACCCTAAAATGTATACAGTTTTTGTTTGAACAAGTATGTTTTGCATTTGACTTAAACAAACGTGCCACTTTATTTCGAAGCACATATCTGAAGGAGCACAGAAGAAGCAGAAGTTATATGGTTTTCGTTTTTTTCTTCACAGTTTGTGTAGCCTCAGAAGAACATATATATTAAATTTTTACTTTCTTCCAAAAAATTACAATCAGGGGCGAAATCTCCATTGAGAAAGTCAGAATAATTGTTCATTTCATTAGTTATGGTCAAAACTAAAATAACAGACTTCATTTGAATTGCGTTTACGATATCTGATTCATCGATTAGTATACAGATGACCCAGCTGTTTCACTGATTATCAATGTGACCAACAAATAATAGGTGTACCAACCCTGGAGTAACCGTAAGACACACAACTATTTTAAATAATGTAGTCAAAACAACGGAGATAATTAAATACCTATATAATCGTACCGTAATTTCACGCCAGCCTTATTCTAGAAATAATCTTACAAGACTAATAAGCTGGAGTTCTATTAATTGCCGAATTATTAAATTAATACGAGCACAGAACATTAATTAGAGCGTGGAGCGTGAAGAGGGCCTGGAGTGGGTAACTCTACAATAATTGTGTTTACATGCATTTGTCTAAGCTATTGTTGAACAGAAGACCTGGATGAGATGGAGTATTTTTTTCAATCAAATCTAGTATTCATTGTTATGCTGGTTAACCAATCACAATCGGCTAAGAGACACACCTTTTTTTATTGACATTTCATTGGATTTCTTTGCACACATGACCATTGACGTCATCTCGGGTCACGAGTATCAAAAGCCTCTGTATTGGTTGCTGAATGTTTATAAACAGGCCTTTACACACGATGCTCAGTCATTGAGAAAATTCACACAGCGAGTCAACTTTACGCTCTTTACGATAACGGATTTTTAGGTCAGCTTTGGTTAAGGATTTTATACAGAAGTTTAAAGAGTCAATAGAACAAACTGACTAAATATTTTGATTGCAATTCTGTCTGAACGTTTACTTATCTGATCGGGATACTAGGGCATGGAGGAAAGTAACTGGTTTTTTACGCTGACACTTTTCGCTGTAGTTTTCTGCTTGGGCTCAATCTGCAAGAAAGTGAAAGGCGTCTTACCCCCGGGGCCGACCCAGTGGCCCTTGATTGGAAACCTACCTCAGATCTTCGGTAAGGATCTCCACGTGGCACTGACAGAACTCGGCCAGAAATATGGAGATTTGATTTGGATGAAGCTAGGAACAGAAAATGTCCTTGTTGTGAACAGTATGGACGCAACAATGGAGGCTTTCGTGAAACAGGGTACGAAATTCGCAGGGCGGCCCACGAAGAGGAAGTCCGTGGAAGTGATGCTTGGAGACGGCACAGATATTGTTATGAACAACCTGGGACCTGACCTGAAATTCCATCGGAAAATTGTTCACTCATTTCTGGCATCACAGCAGAGAGAAGGACGCTTTCGTCTTCACAACATTTTATCAAGAGAAGCGACGAGTCTTGTTGACGCTTTTGAGCCGTTTTCCAAAGATAACAAACCGTTTAATCCACGTTTGGAGATTTCAAGGGTTGTGGCGAATGTTCTTTGTCAAGGTGTCCTTAATAAGAGATTCGATGCCATTGATGACAATTTAGAAACACAACTACGTATTGTGCAAGATATCGTTGACAGTATTGAGAGTTTCAACATTGTCGATATACTGCCGTTTCTTTCGGTAAGTCAATTTTCAATTCCTTTGGCTTTAATGTGATTATATCAGGAAAATTGCTGTAATCAGATTAAACAAGAAAAACATATACTGGTATGATAGAATCTATGTACGTAATGTGATATAGGATCATGTAATAGCTACAGCATGTAAACACTACTAAAATTCCGCGCACATGTTGTTATGAGGGGTGTGTTGTGCTTGGCGCGATATCATTGGCTGGAGCAGGGAACACACCTCCAGTGTCATTGTTTACATTAGTTTGACTATACGCACTTGGGTTCATTCCAAGTCCGATCGAGTTTAGATTGTATAGTGCATAGGCCAAAGCCAGGCTGGCAGACTGCCAACACCGATCGATTATAAACTACTAGTGGATGATGAAATTCCTCCCGAGTATGTAAATAAAGCCACGCTGCACTAAAACTGGGCGAATAACTCTATTTATCGCCCATATTTTGCTTTATACACTATGTTAAAAGCTTGTTCAAATCGCGATGAATGTATATACATATTTATACGGCCAATGACATGGTGTTTAGGCAATGCAGTTAACCCATTTTACATTAGAGACATTCTCAGTTTTCTGAAACCGAATCCTTTCAATCAAATACTCGACAAAGGAGACAAGAGCGCACTTGAACCAAGTAAAGAAACTATTAAATTTCAGATAATTGCTTGTATA
This sequence comes from Mopalia muscosa, assembly GCA_031763545.1. NCBI lineage: Eukaryota > Metazoa > Mollusca > Polyplacophora > Chitonida > Mopaliidae > Mopalia > Mopalia muscosa. The sequence continues at coordinate 3,926 of JARFOD010108566.1, forward strand.
GAAATACCTTCGTGTCTTCTAAGAATTTAATCTTCTTTTTTGGGGGTCTAAAACCGGATTTCACGAATATTATACCTAAAAATCATATCCGTCAACATGACTTTCAGTAAGAGACAGCCAATTAAAATGACACACAAGTGGATTTGATAAGGATGTGCTAAAGGTATCAGGCATCCAGAGCCGAATCTGTCACGAACAATTTCATCACATACATTTACTAATTAGTTACTTTTTACAGGTGAAATTTAATTTGTACCTCGACGACAAGAGGCTCAAAAGATAGCATTGCGTTTCTTTCCGCGTTTGGTCTGTAGCTACAGCCATCAAAATTGGTCACATGAGCAATGACCCTATAGATGACGCGATTTGGGCTCAGCTTAAACGAATAAAAACAATTACAACATTTACGGTACTTATTCAACGATGGCTATGAATAAAGTAGGGCGTAAGTTTGCGTGGGATTACAAATTGATATCAGTTTGTTTGTCCATCTGTTCAACTCAAAATCAAATCGCAAAAAAATCGAATCGTATATAAATGTAATGCAAAAGCCCTACACGCGGTTCAAACTATGATCCGTTTTGCAACTGAAACGCAATTCAAAGACCCCAAAAATAGCACTAAGTATCCTCATGAACTACAAACTGACAAAAAGGGTTTCGTTAAGACCCCCCCCCCCCCCCAAACACACACTTTTTTGTATTTTAAAGCAAATATGCGAGACTTGCACCACTCACCAGTTAATAATTTGTGTTTACTTTTGATCTTTTTGCAGTCTTTGCCTATTCCCAGTTGGGTTCGGTTTAAGAAGAGTTTAGAAAAGAAAGACAAGTGGGTGAACAGCTTCCTGGACGAACGAAGGGTAAGTATTGTACAATACAACATCGGGCATGTAGCCAGCCTCATATTCCGTGGCCGGGAAAGGAGGTGGGAACAGAGCAATCATTTAAGTGTTTAAGCTAGACATTTTTTTTTATTTGGGGCGCTGGGAAATTCCGTTGTCTCTCCTTTCTCGTGTTTAGTTTAATTTAAAAGATCTACCATTTGAGGATGGGCAAAAAGTGGATGCTGCTTGCTCTATACATGAATGACTGCTTATGTGTTTCTTTCTTGATTTAGTGGCAAATATTTGGATACGGTCCAAGAACTGAAAATCAATACAAGCTATCAACGTGTTTAATAATAAAACGACAGAGAGAAATCTTCGGCAATGCATCAGTCTACGATAGGCATAGTGACGAGCAAGTTGTCCACCTACGCCATCTGCTGTCATATGCACGCATTACACTTTAGTTCATATATCAATAAAAAATTTATCAGATTATTGACACAAAAAAAGGTTTATATTATCAAAATATATATCAAGACATAACGGAGAAAAACATTTGATGTGTTCAGTTATACGTTATTCTTTTTTTCTATTGATTTCTTCAGTAATTAAAGTCTGTATAGGCTTACTTATTTTCTTTCGATAACTTAGTTATTTTCTTTCTGTTTACAGGAAAACGCGTTAAGCGGAGACAACTTGGACTTATTGAACATAATGTTGAAGATGCAGAGTGACGCCATAGCCGACAACGACACGGAGAAAATACGCATGCTCAGTGATAAGACAATAGGCCATATCGTATACGAGTTATTTGGCGGCGGAATCGAATCAACGACGATGGCTATTTTATGGTTCCTTATATATATGATTCATAATCCAGAGGTAAGCGATCGTGTTGTTTTTTGTTGTCATTCTTGGTTAATATTTGGAATATTCATTGATCTCGAACTGACCATTAATTAACATTAAGGCATAAAAATTGCCCTCAGTTAATAATAAACTCAGTATTTTGGAAAGCCTAAAATAATATAAAGTAAAATGTAACAAAAATTTGCACATTCAAACAAATATTTTAACAACATCCAACCAGTAGCAATGTCTCAAATGAATTTGCAGCAAATAAAACATGCAGGTGAATCGTTTTGTTTTCAAATTTATTTATTTATTTGTAAAAATTCAATGTTACAGTGCCAAGAAAAAGCTGCGGCTGAGATACTGTCAGTTTCGGAAGAACAGGAGGGAATATATCCGGCTGAGAGAGCTTCCTACCCGTACTTAGAAGCCTGTATAAAAGAAACATTCCGACTAGCTACAGTACTTCCAGTCGGCTTCCCACATCGTGTCACCCAAGATACAAGGTGAGCTAGAAATATCGATGAATTGATTTATCTGTTATCTGGTTTAAGCCTTACAGCCGGTTATTCAACTAGTATACTAATGGGCCGGTGGTTCATAGGGGAAGGTCCCTGGTCCCCGATGCTCTCAGAGCTAAGGAGTAACACGAAGCCGATCTGTGATGTTTTTGCACGCCGTCATCTAAGCAAAATAACCTTAAGACTTAGAGTAACCCCTATTAAAAATGACCAAAAAAAAAACTAATTGAACTACCCCGAAAAGGTCAAATAAAATGAAATCTCTACGTAGTAAAATATGTAAATAACCTTAACATAAATTAAATTCCAAAAAAAAAAAAAAAAAAAAAAAAAAAAAAAAAATTAGACAAAGGGGCTGAAAATGACATCAATATTATATTTTTGTAGAGTGCGAGGTTATGACATTCCCAAAGATTCGATGGTTATCTTGAATATATGGTCGATACATCACGACGAAAGAACGTGGAAAGATGCATACGAATTCAAACCTGGTAAGTTGTCAAATGTTTAACTTAACCTCCCGCTGACTATATACGTCTAAACCCTGGATACTTGCTGAACAACTGTCAGTTGTTGGTGGGGGCCTTGCCAATTCCTCTGCATGGGGAGCTGTGAGAGCGACTCTCCTGCGAGTTTTGTGTATTTACAAATAAGTGTCATTCCTTTTCCCTGGCCATCTATATGCTAAAAATGTGTTTATTAATTCAAAGATTTATGAGCTGATGCAATATTGCCCTGTGTGTGAGTCCGTTTTTAGGCTGGGCGAATTTGGCTGACTGAATTTCATCATCTTTTGATCCAAACATACATTTAGTACTACTTAAATATAAAAAATATTTTGGGTTGCAGCTGTTCACCTGGTATAGACCAGAATCAGTTCGGTCAGTGGCTGTTACGGAATATTAATCTGCTACTTATTTAACTGGCTATATTATCCCTCGCCTTCCCTTAAAATATCTTCACATGAATAATCAAGGAAGATGAAAATAATAGTAACATGAGCAACAGATTTATCTCCCTTTGTAGCCACTATCCAACGTCATTGTATCAGCATAAGGAATGCATTCAACGCAATCCGTGTGACCTTCATGCTGTGATATAATACAGTAAGCAATCGGCATTAACGAATACTATTCAAGAACTGCAATGACCATAACAAAATATAAAACTAAACACCGTAATTTACACAAAATTAACATCTTTGTGTTCATTTGATTTTTATTGTTGTCATTAAAGTAAATTATTTCCTCTTTTTTATTTCTACAGAGCGTTTCATGAATGCAGGGGAGATGATTTATCGACGGGGCTATATACCATTCGGAATTGGCAGTAGAGTTTGTCTAGGTTCTACAGTCGCTAAGACAGAAGTTTTTACATTTTGTTCTCATATTCTGGCCCGCTACAGAGTGAGTGCCGCGGATCCCAATAAATTACCCGAGTTAAAGGGAAGAGCAGGACTTACAATGAGGCCAATCCCATTTGACATTTCTTTAACACCCAGGCATCCAGTCGTTTGAAACTGACTTACTGTTAGGCAATCTGAACGAATCATAGAAATCCAATAACTATTTTAGTAAGATAAGGCAGCTTTGTATGGGCAATAACACAAATTGCATTTTTTCATCAAATACTCACCAGAGAGTTGGATCATTTATCTTCTTTTATTTATCATTCTCATTTCATCATGATATTTATTTAATATTTTGACTTGTTTTTATACATTTCTGTTTAAATAGTTTTGTTTGTGGACGTAAGGTCGTGTAAATGTGAGAAGTGAGAACGTGAAACCCTAAGACTGCTGACTTAGTGCTATGTATATACCTGATATTCATGAAGTTAGGAAAGTGATATTTAAGAACTACCATAAACCCCCTGACTCCGCCAGACTCTGGACATACAGACGATGAAATTTATTTTCAAGCATGTTATACAATATTATTTATTGACTTTTGTTTTTCTTTTGACACTGTCGACTTATTGTGAGAAATCAAAAAAAAAAACAAAAACATGGAATAAATTTTTTTCGGTTTTAGGAATCATTAAAGCAAATGAATAAAAGCATTTGTGCGAATTAAGGCAGCGATGATTTGTTAGTTAAAAATTCGTAAAAAAATGTCCCGACACACAAAGCATTTCTTCGTGTTTGAGAACGTCAAAGACAAAATATTTACGAAGTTTTACAAAGCTTACCTCGAGAATGTATTTTTGTGCTAATTTGTAGCATATATTTATTTTAACAGTAGGAAGAAAGCACATCCTTGTCTTCATCCTGTTGACATTTTTTTCTTTAATGCATTAAGTAATCTCAAGAAAATCTCGCACCAAACGAATAGCAAATATTTATTTTGACATTGGGTAAAAAAGACAAACTTGTCTTACCCGGTATTGCATTTAAAAGCATTACTATCCTTTTTGGAGTACTGTGTAGTTTAAAAAGAGTCTCGCATTATGTTTTTACCAGATATTAGAAAACCCTAAGAGTTTGTATAAAGTATTTATTTGGGTATTCGCATATTATGTATTGTTAATTACATTATTGTTTATTAAATATTTGCATTAACAAATATTAATTTGAAAGTCTAGTCAACTCAACAATGCTCCATCCATCCATCATTCTTCAAGGTCACACTGTATTATTTCATATCCGGTTGTTATTATCGTTAATTTATTGTCAAAAGAGAGTTTGCATTTAATATAAATTATATTTTTTAAATAAAAAATGTTTTATGAATATATGCCTTTGCCCTTTCTTGTATTCTTTTTTATATAGACTTTCCGTCAAAATCAGTGAGTGTTCTTTAAGTTATTATAGAATGAAACTTTTTTTTTTAATTATATCATTTGCTTCACTATTTAATTCAAGACTGACTCAGATTTCTGTCTGATGTGGTGTTGTTTCTCTTTCATGACGTTTCCTGTTCTATTGATGTTGTTCGTCGAAAATTACAACATATTTAAGATTTAAAATGTCTAAGCTACAGCGTAGTCAACGTACTTTTGCAATTAGCGTAAAAGATCAGTCTATTAAGCAGTCTCAAATTAGTGACTTGCGTCGGACAGCTGTTTGGCCAATGTCACCACTCTGTGACATACAGGTTGCAATTCGCAAACAGACGTAGCCCAGCATATGATCATGAAGACTTCAACAACAGTAAAATATGCAGTTGAGGTAAAAATTTGCGTACGGAGGACAGCTAAATAATCAATGGGACGACATTACTGGCATCCGAATAAATAACTCTTCAATTAATACCGTTTTTAAATCCTCTTAACATGTATGCTGTTAAAGTATTACTATTCAACAAAAAACACTCAACTTTACTGTCATAGTTTAAAGCCTAAAATTAGTTCAAAATTTGTGCACTTATAACTACTTGCAACACAGTATTCATAAAGAATGTTTGGATACAGTATTGACGCATGCGCATCTATGAATGTTGTTTAAAATACGTTAACCATATTCAGTTACAAAAAACATGTGTTTCGAACTCAAATCTTCTTTGTACTGAAGTTCTAATCCATTAACCACACTGCATATTTAAAGGTTTGTTATTTCTTGGCTGGCTGTTTAGTTGTGTGATCACATGCTCTTTTTGCCATGATTGCGTGCCATTGGCGTTTGTTTTGAAACTGCATCCAAAGGCTAAAAAATTGACGTAGAAAATAACTCGATATCTATAAAAAGCATTGGCAACCATAGCTATGGCTTATATCTGGCGAACATTTATACAACATGTTCATAAGGATTGCTGAATTAAAAACTCTTTTTCCTGAAATCTTGTTTTGGAACAACAGTCGGTATGTTTGTTCTCTTTAAACAAATATTATTATTCAGATATGGAAACAGAAAGATTGGGGTCCTCTAAGTTTAAATTTCCGTAGAATCTGCGGATGGTTAGATTGACCAAAAATACTCAAATGTTGTTTTTATCACAACTCTTGCTTATATGAATGGTTATGTTTTGTTGTAGTTTTCCATCCCTTTCCAGTTCCATTCGAAAAAAAGAACATGTCTGGCAGCATGCCAGAAAAAGTCATGACACCTCAAAAAGCATTATACGGTTATTAATGAGCTGCCCTACGACCGACTGGGCACTGTGCCAGTTTTTGCTAAATGTATACAAAGTAAAAAAAATCTCGTCCATTCTTACTGTCAATTTCCCGCCAAATCTCATATTGTCTGGTCTTTGTGTAAAAGCCTTGGGATACTACTTCAATATGGCTTTGACGTAAACTCATCGCTCTGGAGATATAGTCCACTTAGACAACGCCATTAAATACAAACAACTGGCCTATAAATAAGTCGATAGATTTACGTATTAAATTCCTTGAAATACATCTATAGTCGTGGATTTGCCGCAAACCATTCATTGACGTGTTCTAAATTGTCGTCATAATGACCAGCCGTCGTCTCATGATGTCGGAATTACGTGCAGACATGCCCAAATGAACAGATGATGGAAGCTTAACAAGAGAAGCCTTTCCATTGAGGTTCGGTGGTTGAATTCAGTCCATAATTTTGCGGATATTCAAGGCGATAGCTGATACCGAGGTATCGTGTAAGCTGTATTAAGTGTGGTGGTAAAACTATCACATAGGCCTAAGGCGTTTTATGTTTCTTATAATAAATCGTAGGCCTACTGACCTAGAGATGTCAATTGATAAACACGGATGTTAATAAACTAATTAACATCTCAAGTTTTAAAAGCATTTTCTATATCAATTCGTGGTCTTTCCCTACATTTCGACTCACCACATGGCCACATCGCTTTCCAGGATACCAATTTAAAGTCATTGTTCAGATTTTATAGTCCCCTTTCACTAATATCCGTGAAGTTACTGTTGCCCTGGGGCTCTCAGAAGTAAGGGGCAACATGAAATGTATATGTTTATGACGGTATTTGTAGTCCGTCTTGTAATTGACCTGCCTTGCCTTTGTTTGTTGCTACTTGCAGCAAGGGTTGTTTATGAGTATCTCCCCATTGGACGGACACGCCCTCATATGAATGAACTACATAAGTCAGACTAAGTGAGATGGGTTCAATGTTTGAAAAGACTTATTTGTGGTCAAATAAAAAGCAATAAACCCATAGTTCCACTGAATAGGTGACAATACTACACAAGTAACATGTAGCCGTTGAAGACGACTAAAATCTGTCAGTATTTGTTATAGTAAAACAATTTCAAACATCTATTTTAATATATAAACACAATTTTCTCTCATAGTTTTGTGTGCAAGATGCAATATGATATATATAGTTTTAGTGAAATATTAAAAATGGAAACTTTCATTTCAAACTTTTTGATCATGATCCCTCTAGCTATAAGGGCCTCCTGTTAAGGCTAGACATGTCTTGAATTTGCGCTAAAGGAAGATTAATTTTCCACTGTATGGTTGTTTAAATGATTTAACCTGTACCAATAAAATTAAATTCGGAATTCTCTGCGTCCTTCAAACTAAAATTAAAACTCTTTTTTTACTATCAGATGATCGTTTCTACGACGATCCGACAATGTTGTTTTATTTACATTGCTTCATCAGAAAGCTACGACTGTTATGATTGATTGATTGATTTGATTGGTGTTTTACGCCGTGCTTAAGAGTATTTCACTTATATAGCGGCGATGTATTCCAACAATAATTGACACCAGCACAACCTAAATGTAAAAAGTTTCCATAATGCTGGAAGATTAATTTTTATATTGTGCTAAGTAAAGATAGCATTGCTACTCTTCAAACAAACTAAAACATTCCGTTTTCTGAATTACGATTTTTACTGGTACCGTCTTTATAATATAAGTACTGCTAAAACACCAATACTAACTCTCCTTCAACATAGGCACAACATAAAGGATACAAACGTTGTTCGCCTATAATCATCTACAACATGTGAAATAGTTCGAATATTGACTGACGTCAAATTTCCAAGTTGTATGTCCAGACGTTTAATGGAAAAGCTCAAATTTACGTTCCAACGTGGGTGAGAGATGGGGTTGTTTACCGTATCCAATTATAACTATGAATTGTAGATTCAAATTTCCGCTTTAAATTTTATCTGTAAAATGCAGATTGTTCTTTGCTATTTCTATACCATTTGGAAAATAAAACGGAGCCCTCTTTTTAGAATTTTATCGACGGCTGAGAAATATGTGTTACCATTGTGATACTTAGGGATGAGATGGTTATACTTGTTTTAGACAATAAAAACCACAGGAGAACACATCTTCTACCTTCTATAGAAAATGATTTGCTCCTACCACATTTTCGCTCGCCCTTCCCTTTCCTGATCGCCAGGCTTTATCTCATCTCATAACCAAGGAGAGTTCATTTTCATTTGCAGCTATCTGACTGATCTGTTGTTTGATCTTAAAAAAATGGCTTCCTAATCGAACGCTTCAATGCAAACTCTGAAATGCTATTATATATTGATGCTTCACCTCATCCCTGTTCCAGCCTTCGGTCGACTGAGATGAAGCCCATTTAGCGCTATACACAAACATTACGCTGTTTGTGAATATCTGGGTAAAATCACTATACTGCACTAGCTCTCATCCACTCTGTTAGCTCATTCTAGCTTCTAGGGCGCCGGTCAAGTTGAAGTGATGAGTTTGTACCGGGTACCCTCTCGGAGTAGCCAGACCTTTCCTACTCTCATATCAGATTATTTGTATTTTTAACCTGCCCTCGTCAATCCACACTCCGTCAACACGCTAGGATTGGGTGCATACAGTGCACCGAACAAAGTTATCTATAAGCTATACCTACTCCTAATGAATTAACCAGATGTAAACGAAAACTTAACGACACCTGGTGGTTCATTAACATCAGTTGAATTGTCGGACTTGTCTTAACGCCACTGTCGGTAATCAATAGCAAACGTAAAATACTTAGAAATTAATACTCAAACAACACAAACAAAAGTCATGAGGTCGTAAAATAAACTTTAGTATAAAGGGGCCTTGAATGTATTTTCTCTAGCGTCAAGGGATAACCCTGCATGCCGTGCATGGTTGGACATCATTTATATTATATCGGTTTCTGTGGATATAATTAATCAGTACGATTTAACTAATTAATTTATGTAATAAAAAATATCGTATAAGACATACGTGATTATTAAAATCATAAGTATTAATAACAAAATCAATCAATTAAATGCAGTTGAATCTATAAAAAAAAATAAAGATAACACAGTATATTATTTGAGCTTCATTGTTTTTATTTTAGCAATAATTGTATCAAAACAAAAAGTGACTCCCCGCATTACAAGGGAATTTATCTAAAACAAATAATCATTTTAAACAAATAGTGCCGTCTTTAGTTTCATTCGCAGCTGTTTGTACTAGCTGACCTTAGACATGTCACCACTCATACTAGAACTGTCACACACAACACATAAAACAACAACAGCAATTTCAACCTAACATCCCAGTTTATTATAGAAACATGTGTGATGTCTGAAGGATCATATATGAGGCGACTGGTATGGCATTCAATTGTATGGAAGCTGCTACACAATGTTATCATAACCTATGTAATCCAAAAATGATATGTCATTTCCTGTCAGCCATAAAATGAATAATGAAACAGTAGGCATTGCCATCCATAGAAAACGCAAAGGATTTACATTACACGTTTCGAAATGTTTATATACTGAAATAATTCTAATTATTACATTATATTTTAAAAAGTTCGTTTCATTTTTGCGTCATTAGAAAAAACAACCAACATGTCAATACGTGAAGCCTAATTTTATTTTATGTAAGTCGCTTCTCTTTGTACAATTTCGTGACGCATTCATATTTTATAAATACACATAGTATATGCTTGTGTACAAGCTATGTGTCAGTAAATCCATTCATAAAAATGTCCCTTTATGCGCTCGTTGTGAAATATGACACTCTTGTTTCCCACACTCGCATCGATCTCCATTCATAAAATTGCAGTCCGTCAGATCATAGGTGTACATTTTACGAGTCATTACGTACAGATGGCGTCTTAAGCCTTAATTCATTCATATACGATTTAGAGCTATGAATGAAACATTTTATTGACACGTAGTAAGACTATATTATCCCAGTAGCTGTACGTACGCTGGAAAGTCACGTATATTTTACTATAAGGGCAAGCAATGGTTCGTGGGGGAGTTCAATGAAAACAATTATGACGATAAAAATCAATAGCCGCCGTAGCGACAACGATATATAATGATAAATTCATGTTTTGTTACACAGAATTGATAGATTTATTCCTTTATCCCACCTTTCCTTCGTTCGTTCGTCAGCCTGTCAGTCGGCCTGTCTGCCTGTCGGTCGGTCGAAACCGCGAACTGGCCAAAGACTTACACATTATATGCCGCATTTAGAACGCCAACCGTGCGTGTGTTAATCGTAAAACAAAAACTATGTTTAATATACCAACGAGACTTGGTACTCTGTATCGGGTTTTGAATATTTACAATTAGAAAAATCAGTTTTCATTGATATATAGGCTACGGTAGTAACAACAAGTATACCCTTTTCAAAGTTTCTTTAAAAATGTACTATAAATTTTTAAATTTAAAAGTGTGATTTTACATTAAACATGAAGTTTAAGAGAATCGCTCCACGTTTCTGTTTATTCTATAGACATCAAGTCATGTTTGCAAGGCATGGACACGTGCTATTTGCATCACACTTAAGATAATAACACCCACTTATTATTACGTCTCTGTCCATGCATATTTATTTTTATCGCATGCATATAAAATCGTTAAAAGCCATATGCGGGGGATAAGTGTACGTTATAATGGATATGGATTATTGATGTGTTAACAAAAAATTCCCAAATAAAATACGTTGAATAAAATGAACAGGTCGATATCACTTAGACTTTAGACAGTTACATTGTGTTTATCTGCTTATGTGTACATGTTTATGGAAATTTGTTTTACAAATGCTTTATAGAGCATATATAAGTTGACGTCACGCCATGTTGAAGGTCTGTCTCTAATCAGCGATTAGCGATTAAATCTGGTGATCAGTTGCATAGCAACATCTGCTTAATAAGAGTAAATGTAAAACGTATAACACAAAGTAGGCCTGTAATTATATAGCTGAAGATAAACCTTCGCTGGACATTTGGTATGGACACCTTCATATATACATTTGAATGAACCGTCGGCGCCTTACCTCAGTTACATTGCGCATATAGTGCTTTGTTATAAACCAAGGCCATTTTTATTGTAATAATATTACAGAAGATTTTTCGGCAAATTGCAACTGTAGAAATACATCTGGACTCTGTAATTGTGTCGATCAACTGCAGATCAATGCAATTCTTTTTAAAACTGCTATCACATCTACTTGTTCTTATTTAAAACAATTTTACTTTTTATATTGGCCCACATAACACGTTTAAAACATTTTCAAGCACCTGCCAGGAAATGTGGCTGAGAATCCGTTTATGAAAGTCTGCCGAACCAAGTTTATCTATCGGACAGTCTCGAATACCATGTCGGAACATCCTTCGACACTTTCCGTACCGGTACAGTTATCTCGGAGGTGAATGGAAGCAATAATACTAC
>JARFOD010108577.1:0-15693 GCA_031763545.1 Mopalia muscosa
ATTCCCGGACGGGTTTCAACCTACAAAATTTTCTGAACAGGTATATGTTCTAACTAAGAAAGTGTTATTCCAAAAAATAACGAAAATACTATAGTTCACTATTTAATGAAACCGGACAATAGTTTGGTTACTCTTTAGTGAGACTAAAGAATAGTTAGGTGACTATTTAAATGAGACTAAACTATAGTGTGGTCACTATTTGATAGGACTATAGACAATAGTTATGTCATTTTTTAAATGAGAATGCGTAATATTTACTGTACTAAGCCGTAAATAAGAACACGAACTATAGGTTGATCTCAGAAGCTACTTAATGTTTACAAGTGTACAGAACTTAACAGATTCTTCCTCTTCCTTAAACTTGAAACTTCATAGAGATACAAGAGCTGACAAACAACGGCAATTAATTTTCGTACGTATCTCGATTTTTTTCAGACTCACGTTGCGCGGGTACCAGTGCTTTGGCGCTGCTTGACTTATTTTTGTGACGATTTGTTGGCAAAAGATTAGCTGACATCAATATAACGAGTCATGCCGTACTTGGATCAATATGAATTCATGTAGGAAGCGGCTTAGCTGGGCAAATTATTGCAAAATGACGACACGAAAGTTATAAATTTTGACTTTCAATCATTCGGAAAACTTTTTTTCCGAATGGAGGTGGATCAATACATAATTCAATAATATTCTACATAACGCACATAGATTTGGCGTATATTATTATTAAATCGACAAACTAATGGTACATCTTTTATTGTAGATTATGCCACCAGTTAGTAAATAAAAAACAAATTGACTACAAACATAAAACATGAATTTAACAGATATTTTTTGTTGAAATAATTCTTTTTATATAACTATTTTATATAATATTCGACATAACCCACATGATTCAACCCTGTATTGGTATATATAATTATAACATTTGAAAACTAATCGTACTTTCGTATAATATATAATACCACCGGTAAGTCAGTTTTAAAAAACTTGACTACAAAGCTTAAACATGAAGTAAACAAATTATTATTTTTGGAAATGGTTGTGTTTATATTATGCAATTATATTCGACGTAAAGCACATGTTTCAACACTGCATGGATTGGCGTATATAATTATAAAATGGTAGATTATACCACCGGTTAGTCAAATAAAACAAATTACCACAAAACTTAAAACTGGATTGGCGTATATAATTATAAAATCGTGGAATATGCCACCGGTTAGTGAAATAAAACAAATTACCACAAAACTTAAAACTGGATTGGCCTATATAAATATAAAATCGTAGATTATACCACCGGTTAATCAAATTTAAAAAATTACTACAAAACTTAAACATGAAGTAAACAAATATTATCTTAAGAACTAGTTATTGTTCTATTCCAGTTGTTTGATGGAGTATTACACTATACTAGTGTCTGCCAACAGCAGATTTTACAACCAGTTTGTCATTAATGTCCCCTCAAATCTATATACAAGTACAACTAAAACATCAATTTGTGGCATGATAGAAAACAAAGATAAATTACAAAAAGTAAAACACGTATTTATTGGTATACATATTCTTACCTCTAATGACGACGCAATCAATTAAATATGGTTGAACAAGTTTAAAGTCAATTACATTTACCAGTGACCTTATGACTAGTATTATTATCTACAGGGATATATCAAGTTCCCTGGGGTTTAATTCAACTCAGAACTTACTTTGTTAGATATAATTTCTGCCCTCTGTAGTTAATTGTTTTATAAATCTACCCATTGTATTGACTTAAAATTTTTCTTCTGGCAAAGAAAGAACTTTAAAATAAAACCAAACACACATTCTGTTTTGGGCAAAGTTTATATTTTATTCTGTTGTAACATACTTAGACACAGCGATCCTTGTTTTATTGATTACTAACGACGAGTTTCATTGGTGAGAGACAAGGGCTGGGTGTAAAGAGTTCAATAGGAGCAGTATAAAGTGGAAAGGGTGGTTAATTAAAATTGATTTTCTCACTCGTTCTGTTTGACAACAGAATTGCTAAGTTTTTGATTCGTCTAGAATTGATCAGACAACTACAAACTTCAGTTTCGTTTTTCTCTCTTGGAATGACTGGATTGGTTAATGTGACAATCTGGCCGCCATTTACCCCTTGGTCCGGAACTGCTCGCTTTACAATCACACGTTGTACTCCAAAATCATGTTGTAAAAGCGATGAATACGAGCTTTCGTTGAAGAACAAGATCTTTTAGCTATGGTATTGTCAGTTTCTCTTGCCCTCGCGTCATGATACTATTTCCACTCGATAATTGGAAGGAAATTGCCTATGTCGTCTGCTTCTCTCTTGAGCTCGTGGATCTCAAACCGCGCGCGCCGAAATAGAACAGCAGCGCACGACAGGCAATATGTTTAGTAGAACTAATCGATAAAATGAGTATAAAATCGTGTTTCATGTGTCAGATCAAATGTTGATGATAGAAGTGAGTAGTCGCTAAGTGTATCTCACAGATGTATCATATCCAATTGACTGGCGGACATAAACATTTCACTGGGGGAAATTCTCTCCACCCGTGTCTAATGAAAATATTAACAATGTTTGTGAGATCGACCAGGTTAACCTTAGCGCTAATCACATTGTCGCTAGACCAATGGCTGGTCAAATCACATATTTATTCTATCCCACATCAGTCAGTAGTGGATGCCTTTTTACCATAAGACTTAATTTGACAACAGTTTCCTCTATTTCCTATTCTTTATCAATAAGTCTAGATATTTAGAATCAGAACAATGTTTTTTTTTTACAGATATAAGCATGAAGACGTAAACCTTAATAGAATAAAAAAAATCATTAAGGAAATAAAGTGAAAAATAAATTATTTATCTGTAAAAGAATACGACTGCTGTTATGGAAAACGGGATTCATCTACAAATCTAAAGTATAAGGTCCCTGAATCCCGTGTGTATTAATACTGATAGCCAACACTATTATATCCGGATGATTCACAAGCATAAGGAAGCTTTGTATTTCTGAACGGCTTTGTAATCCTCTTTCGTAATCTGTACAATAACTGAACTCAGTGGAAATCCGCTTATAGCTTTGTATCAGCTTGAGGCATGCAAAAAGCTTTCTCTTGAAATTGAAACAAATCCGAAATCACGGAGTGTAAAAGACGAGCGGCACGGATAAAGCGGGCTGGTTTTAATGAAGCGAAATTTCCACATGCTTGTTCGCTTCAATAGGATCACATCAGACCGGACTAAACTGATTCTCTGCCCAAATGCTATCAACCGCTTTCAATACGGTTCCACATTTGCAAACCAGCTCAACCGATTTTCTTCTCAGCGAAGTATTCAGCTGGCAAAAAGGGTCTAATTTGCCGATCCAGTCCTATAATCTAATATTGGAGCTTACAAACACGGGTGCTTGGGCAGGATAACGAACTCGGCAACTTTTCAATGGAACACAGTGGCAGCAATTCGAAGTAAGAAGAGTCTATTGAATAGCTACTAACAGAGAGACTGAACGCCTTTTCAATAGAACTCGTTTATCGGATCTACTGAGTTTAAACCCATAAGGAGGGGCTCTTGTGACGATACAAGAGTAGATTTCCCCCTACAAAAACACTCCAATAATTAATTTAACATCGCTATTCGTCTGGCCAAGCTCTATGGTAGAATTGTCCGAACAAGTTTTATTGGAACATCAAGGCGTTCGTTGGACAAGCCTTCTAGAGTACGTCGGCTACGATAATTACTGTTTATAGAATACAATGAGGGCGGGGATAGCCGGCTAATTGGAGTACACTGAGCTCTCGTGGACTCGGATAACGCCGTCTTGAAGAGGCCAAGAACGAAGATGAAGTATCGACGAGCAATCAGCCCGATACCAAGTTCTTCAACTCTCGCCATTCCACAGAAACACGGATCAAAGAATTCGACAGCTTTAGGCATCAATCAGGAAAGATATTAATCAAAAGACGTTTATAGTTAGTTTCAAACGTGCAGCAAGATTAAGAAACTTTTTTTTAAAAGAATACAATATTTTGTAAACACATTAAAGAATTTCAATTCATATGAAACGAATACGTATGAAATGAATCCAACAGTGCTCGATAAACCATAAGTTGTTCTCTCTGTGAAAGTCTGTCTTGTGAAACTTCTAAATGAAACTTATATAACAAATTGTCATATACAGGTAGGAACATTAGGGCGGGTGATTAGGGCTGTCCAGATAATGTTGACATGGTTGTAAAAATATTGTTGTCGTGTAAACATTTTCTATATTAAGCTTTAGTGGCCACCAGTTACAATAACCTCTACCATTCCAGGTGATCGGACATAAAGTCAAGGCTGTGTCATCACATGGGCTGAATTGGAAATAATTTCGCTACTATACAGTAATAATATAGGCAAACAAACACGAGCTTATGGTTTCACTGAACTCCTTTGGTTCCAAATAAACAATAATGTAGAGAGGTATGATCAAAGTGAAAACATAATGTTTATACAAAAAAGTCGGAATAATGTAACATGTGTAGGTGTAACAAGGTGAAAATATAATGTTAGTAAAGAAGTCTGACTAATGTAACATATATAGGAGCGCGATCAAGGTGAAAACATTTTTGTACAGAATCCGAATAATGTAATATGTATAGGTATGTGATCAATGTGAAAATATAATGTTTGTACAGGAGTCTGAATAATGTAATATTTTCAGCACATAGTCTGAATAATGTAATAATTAAGGCACATGGTCAAGATTATCACCAGGATATTATGTTTATAATTACAAATTGTAAGTATTACCTTTAATATACCGGATTATATTTTTAAAATATATTTTTAAAGGGAGGTGAATAAAGTCTTATAAATACATGTATAAAAACAATCTTTCTATTAAATTCACAAATACAATTTATTATTCTTGATTCATGCCTTAAAGCGGTATTAAAATTTGTTCACATAATTGGCAGTCGCTTAATGGACGTTTCTGTATCTATTATGGTTGTCCTATTCTTCGTGCTTATTATTGTTTGTCTTTAAGATATTCTGTTGTTGTTGACAAGTACTAGGCCTCTGTGTAGATCGTTTCCTTCAACAAGTATACTGACACACTGCTAGATGAGCGACTTTGACCTAAGAAATGACGTAAACACGTATGAAAGAAAAAACACGTATGTTAAAAGGCGAATCGACTTAATATTATTGATAAAAATGGTAACAATTTAATACAACGATACTTAAATAAAATATTATACGAATATATAGTAATTTCGTTTTGTATTCAATATACTGCTTAAGAGAGAGCTGGGTTAAGACAGCCGTTGTGTTAACGTTTCGTTCACATACACTTAGACGAAATCCTCGGAGGCTGTTTAGAGTATAAATAGAAATCTTTGAAACAGGTACGGGAAACCACGAAAAATCATATCATGTAGAGATTTATTGAGTTACAACAGCCAACCACATGAGAGCCGTGCGGGATAGAATAAATATGTGATTTGACCGGCCATTGGTTTAGCGACAATATAATCACAACTATGGTTAACATGTTCGATCTCACAAACATTGTTAATATTTTCATTAGACACGGGTGGAGAGAATTTCCCCCAGTGAAATTTTTATGTCCACCAGTCAACTGGATATGATACATATGTGAGATACACTTAGTGACTACTCACTCTGATCATCAACACTTGATCTGACAAATGAAACACGATTTTATACTCATTTTATCGATTAGTTCTGCCAGACATTGCCTGTCGTGCGCTGCTGTTCTGTTTCGGCGCGCGCAGTTTGAGATCCATGAGCTCAAGAGAGAAACAGGCGACATAGGCAATTTTCTTCGAATTATCGAGTGGGAATAGTATCATGACGCGAGGGCACGAGAAACTGACAACACCACGACGAAAAGATCTTGTTCTTCCACGAAAGATCGTATTCATTGCTTTTACAACATGATTTTGGAGCACAACGTGAGATTGTTAAACCAGCAGTTCCGGACGAAGGGGTTAATGGCGGCCAGATTGTCACATTAACCAATCCAGTCATTCCATAAGAGAAAAACCAAACTGTGTATAAAGCAAATCAATTCTGTTATCAAACCGAACGGATGAGAAAATCAATTTTAATTAGTTATTGTCTTACTCACTCAATTTTCGATTAAAATATTTCAAAAAGCAATTATATTGCGTTCTTCGTAAATACACAAGAAACGACTTATTTCGAAGTATAGTTTATTTCTGAAACCAATCTCTCATCTTTAGTTGTTTCTTTGTTTGTTTGATTGGTGTTTAACGTCGTACTCAAGGGTATTTCACTTATATGACGACAGATTGTCCCCTTCACACTGTACACAGCCTTATTACGGTGAAAAACCGGGAGGAAACCTCTTAAAAACCACCTCCGCGATTGTCGGAGCCCCAACATGTGAATCGCTCATATACCTAATGGTCGACAGGCGGACTCGATCCGGTGAAAGCTAAATCGAAGCAGGTTCAGTTTAGGAAGCGCATTCGCTACCACTGAGCTCTCATCTTTAATAAATATAGATATTTCGCTAGTAATAGTTTTTAGTTACATGCATATGTGTAGTTTATATTATGCAGATCTTATATGAATATCGTAAGAAATATTTTGTAACAGCAACACAAACTCTTTGGTGGATAGGATCAACACTATATCTACTCACTGAAAATATAAAGATAGTCACGTATTGCGGGGTCAAGATAGGTTACGGCAATGTTTGGATTCCACCAAACTCAGTACATCAGTATGGTTGGCATTATATCCTTTCACAATATTAACTTCTGGATCATTTATACACCGGATAGGGCTTTAAGCATACACAATAGAGGGGTTTGTTGGTTTGTTTGATTGGTGTTTAACGTCGTACGTCGGGGTATATGACGACGGATTTGCCATTTCGCACTCATGCACCTGACAACGAGAGACGGATTTGAACCCATGACCAGTACATGGAACTAGGATAAGTAGACTGACACGGTCATCGATTAACCACAAGTTTACAAGATATGGATCTCATGGGGCGGATGGCACGCGGCCGTGGCTCAGTGGTAGCGAGTGCGCTTCCTGAACCGAACATGATTTGATTTTCGTTCACTGGTTCGAGTCCGCCTTTTTACCAAAAGGTATATGAGCGTATCAGATAGTGTGGCTCCGCCAATCGTGGGGGTGGTTTTTACGAGGTTTTCCACTGAGTAAGGCAGTATACAGTGTAAAGTGGACAATCCGTCGTCATATAAGTGGAATATCCTTGAGTACGACGTTAAACACCAAACAATCAAACAAACATGAGGCGAATGGAAGAACGATTTCCCAAGCCAACCTCTGTTCTTTGGTGTTTGAAATACCAAAATAACGGGGTAGAGTTACTTTGGGTTTAAAGTCAATTTAGCCCTTGTATTTTCACATTTTCTTAAAATGAAATAAGACTTGTTCGCAACATAAAATAGTAACCGAAAATTTAAGTTTATGCGTATGTATACATTATTTTCCCTGATGTATATTGTTTTAAGGGTCTCAAGTTTGGTCTCAGATGGAAGATTGTAATTTGTAAATGTATCATATTTTAGAGATGCTGGCAATGAGACGGTGTTATACAAAAACATATGGAGGGTTACAGTATCGAGAAGGAGTGAATTGCAGCCAGCACTAATAGGATAGCGAGTCCAGCAGAGGGCAATTGTGAGGGCCGATTGAGTGGTCTAAACGGTTTGATATTCTACAATAGAATTCCATTGAGCGAATCTGACAGCCACGTATTGAACCAATAATAAGCCAGGTTCGTCATCCGCCTAGGGTTTTGTGTAGCGGACAAGCTCCTTGAAAAGAGTTGTTCCTCGTCTATTCATCGCGGCCTCGACCATTGAAACTGCCCTTGACAGATGTCCATATACTCTATTACTTTAATTTGACTTCCAGCGACATTCCAGTCTTCTGTGGAGGGCTCGCACACTGCCTTACTATTGACGCATTAAGGGAAGGACAAGCGAAGACCTTTTGTCGCTGGCAAGTTTGATTGACGCGTTCTTTATAGAGTCTCGCGCAAACGACAAAAGACAACAAGGGAGAGATCTAAAAAGGCTTTAACAACATTCGTGCCTCTCATAAAAGACGAGTGGAACCACCTTCGAACTTGCATTGCCAAATTTATTAAGTAATCGAACCGAACATATTATACTGGGCGGCTTTTGGTGGCTTTAACACTATTCATATTTTCAGTTAACAGAGGACGACTACACAAAAACTAGCCGACATACGCACTCGTCTCAACTTCATTCTGACAGCTAGAAACCAATGCTTTTGTGTAGAGAAAAGGGAGCGCAAATAAACGTGCCAATATGAAATTATTGAAAGTGATATGTGAATAAGATCGAGTTAAGTGCCTGTCGAATGTAATAAAAAGGAAGACAGTAAGTGATTTCAATGTAAACCTCAAACGCTTTAATTTACTACAAACATAAATCTCTTTAATATAATAAAATATATATTGCTTAGACGATATACGGTCTTGCAGTTACGCTGGTTGTTCAAATCCTTCTATATGAATCAGTGGTTATTAATATGAAATTTGATATTAAAATAAATTGAAATTCCAAGCAATTCCCTCAGAAGCCTGTGATCCGTCCATCTATAGGGACTTATTTTCAAGTGAATTTGCTTACTATTGGGTATGTTTTCTTCAGATCACAAAATGCTATACCCCCCACTGGTTGTCCACAAAACGTATTTTTCAAACTTCCCAACTTGAACAAAAATAAACAATTTCAGCCCATGAGCAAAACACATTCTATATATCAAATTGACCCAGAACACTTTTCTTCTATTGTAATTTGCCTGACTTTGGCTAAAACATTTCATTAATTAGACAACAGATAACTTTTTTTCACTTTTTATAAATATATAGGATGACTATATATATATAGGTCTAAATACACGAAGATTATGGCTGTATTTCACAAACATTAATTTAGCTAAATAAGGCAACCATGGAACAGAAGACGCCTGCTGACACGTATAGGTCTCTTCGTCGGTTGGTTTAGTGACCAAGATTGTCACTTTTGCTGACGATTTGGTGCCGGTATACGAAAGTTAATGCAGTTGGTTCGAGACCCGGTTTATAAACTAGTTCGCCCTTTCAAGAGAATGTTGCCCAAAAAGCAATGACAATAACGTTAATGATCTCTTTCTAAACGACGAAATCGTATATCATATTGATATTTAACCAACATTTGTGGATAAAAATTTTGCCATTGAAAGAAACGTTCCCATATGTTTGGACAACAATCCCCTGTTTCAGACGTGGATATATAGTATGTTCCTTATCAGTGCACACAATTCCGATTTATTACCGGTGTCCAATTGGGGGCACCGATATAGGTTCCGTCACAATGAAGTGGTTTTGTGGCAGTAGGAAATAAAACATGGGTAAATTCTGAGAAACTCAACCATGAAGAACTCCGGTCGATTGAGTATCTATGGCCTTTGCTATTATTTTTTTCTTTTATCGAGCTCTAGCAGGGGAGATGGATGTGTACTGTTTTAATGGGTTGGGATCTATACATTTCTGTATACTTGCACCAAACTTTATTTAAAATTTAATATTTACCCAAACAGTGAATATAATTGTTTCTCTTTCAATTTGCCAAATTTCGCTATTGAAGCTCTTCTGCATTTGAGCTATAAGGCAGGGGAGTTAACTCCGTCTCCACACTCACCAATAGGTCGCACTAGACAGCGCGCGATGGGATTGATTTTTTTTAATCCTATGAAAAGCGCCGAGTTTTGTCTTCAATAGAGAGACCAAACTCTCTCGGCTATACAAAGAACAAGGCTGTAGGTTTGTTCAAACATAACACTCGTTCATGGCGGATTGTCTTGAGTGGAAAAAAACAGAAAGATGACAAAGATCGCAGAATCCAATAAATTCAACATGGCTTCTGTTTACAGAACAATAAACGAGTCTGTTGTTTTTCTTTGCCGACAGAAAATGTATTTATTGCTTCGCTCTTCTGAACATCAGATGAATTTGAGATCAAAACAAGAAACTGTATCATGTCAAATAAAACTTCTCCGCCACAACCTGTAGTGTGAAGATCAGAACAAACTAAACTGTCGTCTGCAATGATCATGGCTTTCTTCAAAAACAAAGTCTCAATCGAATATTTTGACAGGCTAACGAAGTTGTTACCCATAACAAGTGGTATTCACACATTTTGTGCTAAAGACAATTTTTTTAATGAAAAGAAAAGCAATAAACGTTTATTTACTTAACAAAACGAGAAATCTTTGGTGGCAGACGATATTTCCATAACAATAATTCCACGCCAATTTTTGTGCACATTTTCCACAAGGCGTTCAAGTGGGAAAGGAAGGAGAACAAATCGGAAATTACCAGTGTGGAAAGAAAGCCAAAGAGTTCGCTGCAAAGTAAACAGAATGGATCTCCACGGTTCATTCTCAGTTATATGGGCTTTTAAGGGTTTATTCTACAACTGTTTGCCAGTATTATTATCTCCTTTAAACGGAGTTCTGCTGAATGCGAGTTGGTCTCCCATTCAACTGCGGCGTCAGTTTTACTTCAGGAGTGGATATTGAAACATAAAAAAACATTTTGAAAACAAAGATACAGAAAGTTGTTCTATATTACATTTTATATGAATAATCCACTTTAACTGTATCCAAGAATCGCTCCATTCCAAGACATGCCAGTGGGTGCCTTTGGCGGACAGGATGGGTGTAATGTTTTTACACCATGCAAAAGGGTATTTCACTTATACGATGGTGCTGTATTAAAATAGCATAACCACTAAACGTGAAGTATTTTGCTATGTGGAAAAACAAATCTTCCTTGAGTGCTAATCAATGACAACATTGCAACGCTTCAAGCAAACTACACTTTGACAAAGTATTGGTGCAAAGTGTTTAAATTTACAGTTGGAGAAAATGCACTACTTCATTTACCCCATAAGCCCAGAGAGCACATTTAGCTCGCTCTAACAACAGGCAAGCCTTAACGAAATGTAAATTTAACAGAATTCAAAGATGTAAAGTTTATCGGAAATTAGCATTTCTGTTCTGTTTGATTTACTTAAACATTCGATGTGACTGTACAAACAAATACCATCTTAATAAACATGTAATATACACTAACGGAAACCTTTCAGGTTTACAATTTTTCTGTACTTAAAATCATTACACAAATAACTTAATTACAGTACACATTCAAATCAAACTACCCTAATGATTTCCATACCAAATAGTCCGTTTGTCTATTTCTTTGATTCGGGTTGTCAAAAGACAATGCCAATTTTCCCACAGGCGGCCTATCAGACCAATAAGTGACAGCAACCTCTTGGACGGTACATTTGCGATTCCTTACAAAAACAATCTGGTCTTCAGTAGGAATCTGTGGTGAACACAGTTTACACGACACACAGTTTGTAGTTCTTATTGTTGTTTCGACAGTATAATTTATACAAAATACAGTAACTCATCTAAACATACCTTTGATAGAACATAAAATGCAACAACAGATGTAATAAATACGCACACACAGAATTTTAGTTTGTTTAATATATTTTACATAGCCCTTTATTTGATTTCAAATCAGAAACCTTCCTTGATATCCACATTGATGGAGAGGGACCGTATAACAAATCAATGACAGACTACAGGAGATTGTTCAACGATACACCGTACAATGATACACCGTACAATGATACACCGTACAATTATATACCCTGCAAGTATACACCGTATAATACACCGATACACCGCCCGGGATTTTTAAGTTCTGGACATCACAGTCGCTTTAGCCTCTTGCATGTATGTCTCAAGTCACTCGATAACAGATGTAGTATAGTATAAAATGATGCGATTTCATTAAATGTGATCCTCCGTATATAATCTTTTACATTAAAGAAAGCAAATACATATTTCGATCCATTGAGAATCGTGTCTCTGTAAGTTCATATAGAACACAAGGCGATTCATCTATTCATTCAGCTCTATGCAATCGTACAGCGATAGCTAATTAACAATCATCTGGATATTACCAGACAGTTTCTTCAAACTTAAATCAAAATATTATTTAAAACCTAGCTCCTTGTACATAAATTAAGTGTTAGTGTTGAACAATTTTCAGGATTTCATAAGACCCAGCTTCTGGCCACTTTGGCAAATATAGTTAATCGTCAGAGTTAATATTGTATACAATTCTGAGAGCAGCTTGGTAAGTTATAAAGGTATTTTTAAGTATCCCCTTGTAGATGAAGAGGATGAAGGTTCCATACATAAGCTTCGATATTTATTTCACTGTCTTTGTTTGACTCAAAACAAATGTGAAAATGCATATCGCTTTAATGAGGGATCTTAAAGCGATATATAGTTATGCTCGAAATAAATGTGCAATTCGCTTAAGTTATATCGTTTGTTTATAGCAGTATGTAGTTTACTCGTCTGCCACTGAACGAAGAGGGCTGATTAAGCTCTTGGCAGCTCTCGTTAGGGCGATTATTGCACTGTCCGGGGAGGGTTACGCCATCTGTGAGATGGTACCCTTCCTCCAAGCCGACGACATGGATTTAATTTTGTTAGTAGACGAAGATGGGAGTGTCTTTCTTTTTCTTAGGCAAGGGTCAGTCTTTTCCCTGATGTCAAGGAACCAGCGTCGAAGTCACCACCTCTTGAGGAGACAAAATTGGAATATCTGCAATTGAAAACGCAAATTATAAGAAAAGGAATTACCCAATTGAATGGCAAATTATAGCCACGACTGAAGATAATGTCATTTTGAAACGGGCTGAACCCCGTCTGTTATACAAGTCGCTTGTGGTGTACACAACCTCTCGGCACAGAAAACTCGCCCGAAGGAATACGATTCCGGGCTGTCACTGAAGTGGCTTCTACGGGGAGCAGAGGTTATCTTCTACTTCAGAAGCAACACGACTGAGGCACAAATGACATAGAATAACACAAAGCAACGCGAACACAGTAGTTCAATGGGAATAACTCCAAGAAAGACAATACTCGACATAATAGTGAGTTTGGTCTAATATGATTAAATGCCTTCTCCAACATCATGCTTGTCATATCCTTATTCGGCTACAAGGGATCCTGCAATGATGTCATTATGGTAGGAAATTTTTCAAAGCCAACGGACTTCTTTCAAACTTAGCCACAAAGGAACGGTTTTCAGTGATAACCGCTAATTTCATTTTCCCCTTAAATTAACTCATACATGTCACTCTAAATGAAGACATCTTACTCTAAAGAAACAAATCCCCAGAATGGGAAAAAAAAATTTACTGGCTTGTCAATTGTCACAACTGACAAGTGAGTGCATTTCTTCTCTCTCTGTATTCGGTATTTTTCACAATAAAATTTTTCGTTTTATTCGTAAGTCGTTTTGTTCGCACAAAGGCATGGCTTGACATCACTTTGTATTCTTTGGTTTTAAGCAAAATAACAGCATGGAACAAAATATGCGCAAAACCAACTGCAATATCATCCGGAGTCACTTAAATAACTTCCCTTCCAAATCTTTGGTCCGATGGCGGTCTTCAACCCCAGTGCACTGCAGACTTACAAATTTGTTTCTTTGTATTTTTTAAAAAGATGGAGCTTCATTTTTATTTTAAATACATGTGCAGGATAAATGACTATATGTATAGAATAAGTCACTTAGTAGAAAATTTATGATGGATATGTGGTTAAAGTGGGTAGTCCACCTGAATACCCACAACACCTTCAGATTGATGGCCTTATAACTACTGTCTATTTCACCCTTACCCAAATTGCAGCTCAAAGTTAAAGTTAAAGTGGCCAATCCTCAAACAGAAGGGCCTCCAAATCAAAAGCATTATCCATCATAGGTGATCGCCTCCAGATAAGAGTCACTGGCCCATTTTCTTAGATCAAAGTGCTTACCTGCCAATGGTGTAATTAGTTCGCCCGGATATCAGATTACAGGTAACACAACCTAATCTCTGTGCCTCAGATTAATTTGAAATTTCTCTTAGTTCAGTTTAAATTCGACATCGTAATTACCACTGGACACCAGTCTTTACGAATAGTGATTATTAGCTCATTCGTTTCGCACGAGCATGCTGTCAAAATGGCAATACACCGGAGTTTTTTGTTTTGTTTTCGGAAAATGAAACTTCTGATACCAATTAATGTAAATTGCGGAACATGTAAACCGTTAAATTATGCATGGCTAAAATGTCCAAGGTTTGAAGATAATCGTCCCTATTTTATCACACTTCCTTATCTCTGTGATTCTTGACAATGAGTTTTTTGAACTGATCGTGAACTTAATATCACCCTGTCTTACAGTTGTATACATAAACATTGCCTAAACCATGATGTATGATGTTCAGTATCCAGTATTGAGGTGTATAATTATTTGTCCAGGTATTTTTCGTGTTTATAAAACGATTGATTAGTTATCAACAAATTGCGTTGAGCTCGTGACTGTTTAAAGTCTCATACTTCTTCATTATCGGAACTGTTTAAATAGTTATCCAACACTTTTAATGATACAGGTGTCCGACACAATGGTTTGTGTCCAATACAGACAGGTAAAAGTCTTAATCAATCTGGAAAGGCCTAAATAAGGTATACATGGGGTACCATGGTATACAGACGTTCTCGAATATGAAATTCGACACTAAACCGCATGAGGGCAACGTTTCACTAGCCATACTATTAATTATATCTATCCTTCAATGATATCTTATAGATGATGATCTAACGACACGTATCATTTACACTACATTAATATGTCTTTTAACAGTGGCATTTGGGAGTTGAAGGAAAAGTCAAACATAAATGGATTACAACTTTTAGTTGATAAATGTAGGTATTACAATTATCATACTTAATCTCCCCACAAGACAACTGTTACCGACTTGAAATTCCAACATTGAGCAAAATTTGCAGCTGGATTAAAAAAAGTCCATCTCTCCATTTAACAAAAACTTACAGTCAGAAATGAAACTGAATGGATAAATGGGCAAAGTCAGATATATAAAAGAAAAAAGTTACTAAACTTCTTTGTAGTGGTACTTTGGCTAAATTATTTCTTCCGGTAAATACCTGAAGAAGTGAGCTCATTAAAGAAAGACATTTTTGTAACACCTGTGTCGGTGTTGTGGTTGGTATCTTAGGAGGTCCTTTCAATTTCTCAGTGGCCCTGTCAATAAAACAAGTGGTGACTAAACCTTTACAAACACAAATCATTCATGAAGAGAAAATAGTCAAGTTTATAGTTTACCTGCTAAACTCCACACCTGGGGACGTGAACAAGTTGACAGATAAAGCACTAGGTATTTTACAGAAGAGGTCTTTAAAGGGTTTCCAGGATGTGGAACAGTATTATTTTTTTTTTTTACCCAATCCGCCTGTCAAGTGTCATGCTAATCCTTGACAATTATCAAATGTTATTTTACCTGACAGGCTTATAGATTCTTAAGTATTTTCTGATGTTTTGTCATCTTGTTTTATTTTTTGTATATACCTAACAGTTTCTTTCGATAATTGTAGCTGATGATGGTTTGATCAATAAAATGAAATGTTTGTTTGTTTGATTGGTGTTCAACATCGTACTCAAGGGTATTTCACTTATATGACGACGGATTGTCCACTTCACATTCTACACAGCCTTATTACGGTGGAAAACCG
>JARFOD010108588.1:0-15692 GCA_031763545.1 Mopalia muscosa
CTAACAACCAGTGCTAATTAATTGCTATTGCTTGTGAATGAGACAATAAATGGCACACAACAAATCAGCTTTGTGTATTAACACCATTAACCTTGAGAGCAATAAGACACAAGCAAGCTAACAACCAGTGCTAATTAATTGCTATTGCTTGTGAATGAGACAATAAATGGCACACAACAAATCAGCTTTGTGTATTAACACCATTAACCTTGAGAGCACTAAGACCCACTTAAAGCATCTGGAGCTAACAACCAGTGCTTATAGGGATGTATATCTTTCTCTACGATACAACATTTTATAACCCTGTATCGAGATACCGTATTATTGTGTATTTATATAGTTATTTTACTCCTCTAACAATTTTATTTCACAAAACTTAACTTAAATAATGTCGTGGATGAATGTTGTAGTGAAGCTGAATAAGCAATAGACTGATATAGCTGAACGATCAGCGGGAAATTCAACTCTGCATTAATCAATTTAATTTCATTAATTTTTGGCATATTTCATTAATTAATATGATTAAATCAACAGCCATACGGCGGCTACGGAACTATAGTAGGCCTATAAATTGGCAGTGTGGCTACTTTTGGGTTTCCTTTTCAAAAGTGTTTCTCATGTACGAGAAGTACATCGGCTGCAGTGCAGCAAACATGTTGACACACCAAAATAACATACTATGTACGCTGGATATGGAAACCAGTTCCCATTAAGGCCTCAAGATCATAAAAATATGCAGTAAGTGTAAATGACAACAGGGACAAAGGAGGATTTTTTTTTATATACTTGCGAACCCTGAATCAAAAATGTACAGTATCGCGATATGTATCGTTTCGTGGGGCCAAAATCTAGGTATGTACATGTATTGTATCTTGGCAGGGGTGTATCATTACATCCCTACTAGTTATTTGCTTTGCTTGTAGATGAGACAATAAATGGCACACAACAAAGCGAATTGTGTTTTCCCTAAGCTTGTTATTTCAGAGAGCACTTTGACCCAGCAAATTCACACTATCAGCCAGCTCTTATTTATGGCCATTGATAAACACTAGGTAGAAATTTGATAGACAGAAGTAAAAGATTTCTTGTATACATTTAAATACAGCTTTATTCCAACCAAACAGGGATGCTGAGAGGACCCTGACAGGATCATACTACAGTCCTCCAGCTATTATCTGTGTAGGAAGGCCTGATGATGGGAGTAGGTTATATTCTAACCATTTATCCTACAGGGATGCTGGCATGAACCTGTTGGGATCAAACTAGGATCATGCTACAGCCCTCCAGCTATTATCATGCCAACATCTGTGTAGGAAAGCCTGATGATGGGAGTAGGTTATATTCTAACCATTTATCCTATAGGGATGCTGGCAAGACCCTTGTGGAATCCAACTAGGATCATGCTACAGCCCTCCAGCTATTATCATGCCAACATCTGTGTAGGAAGGCCTGATGATGGGAGTAGGTTATATTCTAACCATATATCCTACAGGGGTGCTGGCAAGACCCTTGTGGGATCAAACTAGGATCATGCTACAGCCCTCCAACTATTATCATGCCAACATTTGTGTGGGATGGCTGTAGCCCGTATGATGGGAGTAGGGTAGACAGGGGATTTTTAACTCAAAAGATTTCTTTTTATGTTGCATATTTTATATAAAAAAAAAGTAAGACACCCTTCAAAATCTTTGTTTACAAATGAACATATCCAAAAACACAGTATATATCTGCTTAAAACACTAACCGTTCATATGTGTAATACAATCTTTATCCCCACCCTTAAGCTGTGTAAGCAGATAACTTTGGTTATTGTGGTATTGTAAGAGACATTCCATCTCATCTATCTCTCCTTTCACTTCCACACAACGCATTAAAACATACTCTGGTGCCTGAAAAAATCAGAAAAATTCAATAATTTAATTGGTAGTTTTATTAATATTATAAAACTGAAATCTTTTAATAACGAAGTCTGTGTAAGAGATGATATTTACAATAGATCATTAATATGTGTGATATTACCAAATAAGGAAAGAAAACCAATCCGAAAGCCGTCCTTGTACTTGTTTATTAGAAAGACAACTAATCGGCTTGTCTGATATAGTTGTCACAATGTACTGCAGGGGTTTTCGCTGCGATATAAGACAAGAGCAGGAAGATAATCATGGTACAATAAAATAGTGCATTAATTTACAGTGACAAAAGACACAACAATAATGTTTTGTTTTGGCCAAGGTTTTGGAGCTAAGGCCTGTTGAAACTCTTATAGAGAAAACATAGTACAGTATTAGTTACCTTAAATAGAGGATATTTTAAGGCAGCCAAAGTCTGAAGGAGTGTTTTCCCAGCTGTGGTCTTCTCCCCTCTATTTAATTGATGTATGGATAGATCAAGGAAAGCAACCTTAGTTACACTATTCAAGGAAAAAACAAAATTATCAGGAACAAAAGCAAAATTGCGTATATATTTGAAAGCAGG
Organism: Mopalia muscosa; assembly: GCA_031763545.1. Classification (NCBI taxonomy): domain Eukaryota; kingdom Metazoa; phylum Mollusca; class Polyplacophora; order Chitonida; family Mopaliidae; genus Mopalia; species Mopalia muscosa. The sequence goes on from JARFOD010108588.1 coordinate 2,476, forward strand.
CAAATGAGTTTGTGGGTGTTTCAGCATGCAGTGCACACAATTCAAGGAAAACAAAATTATGTTTTATAAAATGTAACCAATTTTTGAAACAATAAAACATTTGTTGCTTACAAATATGAGGACATTTAATACATGAAACATTTGTACATAAAAAAGTTTAATAAATTTTGAACAACATTTAGAAGAGGGGTAACATAATGTTACTAATTCTGGATAACCACTTCTTTCTTTGTGATAGAACACAACATTTTGATACACATGCCTGTATTGAAACGTTGTGTTCTATCCCAAAACAAGAAGTGGTTATCCAGAAATTGTATCACTAAAAAAGTTTACTGTAAATCTGCCACATCACACCTGTTAACAGCAGTGTGCATTAGTTGATAAATCAGCTACAAACCTGTCAATCCATATATAGAGTAAATATGGTAGACTAAGTGAAGCAAACTTCTCTACTTCTCTGTGTATACTGCCCCTAGACCTCTCCACAACGGATAGTATTTCCTCTCGATTACTTGATAAACTTTTGCCAACATACTTCAGAATCTATAGCAGGAAGGGGAAAACAAAACGGATTAGCATACTTGATCAATCACAAGACATCAATTAAGGTTAAATTATCTTAACTAAAGAAAAGCTGTTCTGAGTATGATGTATCCACACAGCCTTCAACCTTCACTGTTGAATTTAGAATCACTTGTCTCTGATTTAAAGATCAAGTCAAATAAGCACCTTTTACACTGAACTGTGACACAGGTTTTTGTTGACTACACATGAACTTTTTCTTGAGTGTGATTAACGTTTACACATTTAATGTCATACTCACCTCTGACCTGTGAGATGATAATTTATTAAAAGCATCAGAGTTTTGACGAGCAAGAATTCTGATTAATTGCTGTTTTTTCTCCTGAAATTAACAAGAAATACATGTAAGTAAGTCATTTACACAATAAATTTTTTGTTTAATTTTTTCCAATAAGAAAAAATTATGGAAAAATGACATTTAAAGTTATTAGATCTAAATTTTCCAACCCTTTTCTAAAATTTGCTGTTGGGAGCCTACAAAAAATTAGGCACTGTATAATTTATACGCTTTGCTGTTTTAAACAGTGATTTTTATGATAAGTTGATCAGTGTTTTCGGCACTGCACAAGGGTATTTACTAATAAGAGAGGGGTGTATTTAAAAAATAATGGACATTTGTACAACCATAAAATGTGAATGTTTTGAAAAAGTTGAATACTTCCTCCAGTGCAAAGTATAGATAGGATTGTTGCACTTTAAACATACGGTCCACAGCCAGACGGATACTGTTTTGGTAGAATTAAATTTGAAAACTAGTCATCCTCAAAATTCAATAATTTGTTAAAATGCATATATCACATCAAATGTTTGTGCTTATCATAAGGCTCTTATATCTCAGATAAACAAGTAACTCTTTTTCTTTGAATTTTCAGTAATTTTAATATTTAGTGAATACCAAAGAACGCAGAATAGCACACAACGTAAATATAAGTTAGATCTGACCGAAAAATACCACACCTGTGTCAGAATTCATCCTGTGCTTTTGATTTTAGATGTAACTTATTCATAGACAAAATTTTACAAACAGAAAGTCAGAAATGGAGTTGTTATAGCTTTGGATAAAATGTTCAAACATGCTTGTTATATGATGTTCAAGAAACTTTTTTTGTTTTTTTGTTTCTGTATTGATTACTTACTCAAACATTTTGCCTCCAAACATAAATATGCTTTCAACAAGGCTATAATTTAGTCCAGACATTTTGTGTCTTTCTGTGTTACGGAATAGCACAGAATATTAATTTCTGTTTGTTTGTTTGAAGGCATATTGGTGTATTTAAGGCCCAGCTGAACTCCTTGGGCTCAAAATTAACCAATATTTCTTTTATCACTTAGATAAAAAGTAAGGTATTCAAACTATATGTTGGTAAAAAAAATTTAGACCTATAATTTAGTTGATCCCTTGATCATATCCAAGTGGCTTAACTTTAATTGCCTATTTCTATCCCTTTAGGTTTAGGCGGTACCTACATTTTCCATGGCCTGTTTCTAGAAAACTTTTCATGTTAGAAACTTCAAATTCATACCATTGTATAGAGTACAATGCTATCTAGTAAATAGTGTCTCATTTCTTTTAGACGTTTGTCCTTGTTTTTTTCTGAAAGTTGTATTTTACATTTTTTAAAGACTTTCCAAGGTGGGATAGACAAAAAAAGCCACTGTGATCGATGTAATCAAGTTTTATTTGAAAAAATGAGGCACCGTTTACTTGTTCAAGGGCTACTCTATTTTTTTTCTGTTGACATTGACTCATTTTTTAAACTTTTCTGCATAATGGACTAAATACAACAGGTGTTCTGAAAATCGACCAAGGAGTCCGGAAAGACCTTAACATAAATTATAAAATACCTCGGAATACACCTGGTAGACAGGTCTGTCAGTGTATTTCATTCCTTTAAAGTTGATTTATTCTTGTTTTTGACATAATACATATTTTTAATGTAGAGAAAGAAACTGTTGTTGTTTTCTGAGATTTGAACTCATGATTTGAATTGGGGCTCTGGCTAGCATATTTATGTGTAGTTTTCAACTAAATTTGACAAACTGAACATCAGTTTGTAAACCTAATATATAGGAATCCCTGGATGTCCACACTAAACTCATAAACATCAGTTCTTGTGTTACCTATGATGACTTACTGCTAATGATTTGAAGTCTTGAATTTTCCTGTATTTTGACATAAGCAACTCGGCTTGCTTTGTGGCTTTCTGTATAGATAACTGGAGTTTCTTCCCCTCACTTTGATAAGAGGACAGGGCAGCTTTCAGGCCCGACAAATTAACCTTAACTTCTATCACCTTTCTGAAAAGAGTACAAGACAAGTCAAATATGAGCATGCATTTGTTTGTTTGAATGGTAGTGTAGTTTATTGGCTTCGTGAGTTTTGATGACATATACAGATTATAAACCATGCTATAAAGCGCACGATGTACCACACAAACATTGCTTTAAAACAGGTCTCCCAAGAAATATACACAAAATAAAGCCTTTATAAGCAGCAAACTAGCCTGAAAATACTCTGTGGGTGGGTTAAACAAGATGTAACCATCATAATACAGTGTCTGGGGTTGTTCTAGCTAAGCATATATGTTTTCTAGACAAAGAGTAACCTAGGTTAAATATCATTGTACGGTAATATTAGAACTAAATTCAGTTGTCTTTGGTAACAGATTATTGTGCACTAGCAATGCTTTCAAAGTGTAGACCTTTTATAACCCCTAAAGATTGTAATGCTCTATAAGTTTATGTTCCCCAATACGCATCTTATAAAGTAGGTTTTTCTTTTCTTTTTGTGATAAAGGATATTTCATTCATATGACTACTGTACTGCAACAGTGAAAATGTTTCACTTACACGATGATCAAATGGGATGTATTTGTTCAGCTGGAAAAATAAAATAAATGTTCAAAGAAGCTCTCACCATACGCAGATAAAAGCCCAGGCTAAACCTTGGACTTATACTCCCTATGATGTTTGTCTAAGAACCTATCCAAATTGTATGACGATGGATTCTCCACTTCACACTGCATCTAGTCGTATTACGGTGGAAAACTGAGAGGAAACCTTGTATTAACCACCCCACAACATGGACTCTCTCCGATGAATGGTACAGTACATTGAAGCAGGTTCAGTTTGGTAAGCCCTAACGCTACAACTAAGTCACAGCCACACGCGCCCATAGCCAGGAGTTTTGGTTGTCACAAATTAACTAAAGGGTCTGCTGGCATGATTGAGGGTTTTTCACCTACATGATGGTGGTGTTTTACAACAATAAGTGACACTAACACAACCATAACATGTGAAATGTTTGGTAGTTAATCTCCTTCAGTGCTAAGCAAAGACAGCATTGCTGCCTGTCAAACAAACTACACTTCATCGTTAACTGCCCTTAGCTAGAAAGCCTCAAGTACCCAGCTCACTAAGGTATTGAATCTTACACGAATTAGAGGCAACCACACTTTGATGCACCTTATTGGTCATTGTAAAGCACATATAGTCATAGATAAGTAAATTCTAAATTGATGTAAGTATTGGTCTTACCTTGCAATCTCTAATTCTTTCGGTTTACGGTCAAATTGTTTTTGCAACAATCTCTCTATTTTAGACATAATCACCTTCCCATTTTCTGTTAACTTCCATGCTTCATTTCGGTTCTTTTCTGTTTCAAAAAATCTTTGAATGTGTTTTGATTGGCAATCCTGTCAACAATAATATATAGTTCTTCATTTTCTTGAATAAAATAAAAGTCATTCTTTTATGATAATTTATCAGCTGAGGAGAAGCCAAATCTTTAACTGCCATGTTTGCTTGTAAAGTACATGTTTGTTTGTTTGTTTGATTGGGGTTTAACGTCATACTCAAGGGTATTTCACTTATATGACGACGTGCCAGTCCAAAGGGTGAAGGACACAAATATAGGACATCACAAACAAATCTGCTTCCCGCTAACCTTTAGCTCTGCGAACCCAGGGCAACAGAAAGCAACCTCTTTTCTCGCCTCTTATGATCGACCGAGGAAGCCGAGGAAGTATTCTGCAGGGCCATGGCCCACCCGCTCCCTCACGGGGCTATTTTTCCCAACTAATCATACGTAGTACTTGATGCTCTCTACAGAATCGGTCGCAATAAGGCCTTCAAAACAAATGTAGTTTTCCTTATTTATTTTTCGCTAGAAAATAACAAATGCTTTGCGAAATGCAGAGAGTGGATGTCCTTCTGATCTGATTGTACTTTTTTGGAAAATTAATTGCCGCTAAATACAGGCTTTGAGTGAGAAGTCTGTAACTGAGGTGGATTCTTTTATTTCAGATATCTACAGATTTGTTCCACTCACCTTCATAATTTACATAAGTGAAAAAGATTTCCAGATATGTTGAATAAAGGCTTATTTGAGATATGTCGAATCCTTTTTCCCATTTGTTAAATTGTTTTAAACATTTTTAAAAAAATTATTGTATAAATAATTAATTTTTTTACATATGTGAAAAAGAATGTCATATATATGAAATTCTTTTCCACATATGTTGAATTCTTTTCAACATGTGCGAAATAAAGTCATTTTCTGTTTTTAACATATGTTGAAAATAATTCAACATATGTAGAATAAAGGTAGAAGTGATAAAACGGCTTGCCATAGAGGCTTGGTACCACAGAGATCGTAACAATTTTTCTGGGCTGTAATCGCTTTCCATTATTTAAACAATCAGATTGTTTGATTTAATTTAAAAAAAAAAAATTATTATCTTAATTGATCTTTTCATTCTCTGTTTCTTGTCAATTTAAAGACACTGCAATTACGAGCAAAAAAGATCGATTATTCTCAACATTGCGACCCATTATTGCATCACCATCATTTCACCACGATACTCCTGAAGATAGTACAATAATAAATTGTCGAAAAGTTAAAACATTTTTTCTGTGCTCGGAATTACAGTTCTTGTGATTCTTTACAGGAACAGCGTGCCTTTGCCATTTGTTTGTTTGTTATGGGATTATTCAATATTTTACTAGGTTAATCTTGTCATTGTTTATTTACTTTCTGTAAATTATTACTATTGCTGTCTCTATCTAGAATTTGTGTTTGTTTTTGTTTCTCATTATTGTATTATTTACCTTTGATTTATTATTATTAACTCCTTTTATCTAGCCATTGTTTGTAATCTTTATGTTGTCATTGATATCTTTCTTGTGGCCAGAGTCGTGGAAAAAAGCGTGGTGTGTGGGATTGTGGCGGACACACTGTCATGTTGACTTTTACTCTGTCAGTATAATAATTTGGAGTAAAAAAAAAAAAAAAAAAAAAATGAAAGTATGATGTGAAATTATATTCTCTGCGTTCCGATACTTTTGATATTCGCTTTACAGCCAGACTAGCAACTAATGTTGGAAACTCAAGTATCGTAGTCTTTTCATACCATATAGTATATCTCAACTTGAAAATTTATTACTATTTTCTGAACATTCTTTAAAATCATTTTACATTTTTAAATATTATTTAATTATGAGTAATACTGTGTAAAAGTTATAAACAGAAACGATATGACATGGAACGTCTTTACCATTAAGAGTTATAAAGAAGAGTTATGAAACTGGCTATTGAAGCAATTCCGAAAGCTACACACTCATAGTGTTAATTGTTGAACAACTGTTTACAGGCGATCTACATAGCTCACTTCGATTAGCTACCTGTTATCTTAGCAAAGGAATGTGTACAGTTAAGCGGCTCACGTATATGATAGGGGCGAAACAAGTCCGCAATATAAACGATCAATATAAAGGATTAGCAGAGTTAAGAAAGGGAAGGCAATATGTCTTGAGCGAGTGTGTTTTGAGGGCTACGGGGGCAGGGGAGGGGACTAGAGGAGGGGAAGGGGGATGGGGAGTTGTCAAGGAATTAAGTGTCCCATTTGCTTCTCGCACCTGAAATAAACAAAAGGCCGGAGAGAGTGGCAATTTGTTAGATAACCCCGAGGTGCACTCGATATGGGACAACAACGCACATCTCTGTTTATCAAAGGTTTATTATGGCGAAAACAACCATCCACTATATACGTGAATTTGTGTGGTCCATGAGCGATAAAGTCGAACCAGTTCTGGTGCGTTTTTATCACGGTCGAGAATCTAAGCGTTTTGGGCGATGATTGTTATCGAGTCAAATATTCGGAGAAACCCTGCTCGGTTTGCCGCCATCAACCACGAGCACGCTCGATAAGAAACCCTTGTTTTTTCCTCCTCCAGCCGATCGGTGTATAGAAAGTGACTTCGAATACCGAGATATATTTATTTGTCTTTTCTTTCTTTCTGTCAGAAATTTGACATCCGATCGTATTTTTGCTAAATTCTGCTTTAGTTCTCACGCATCTTTTTCTATCGCCCTCCAAGACCGCTTCATGTTTTGAGTATTTTTGTTTATATGATGTAGTTTTCTCTGTCGTATGGTCGGGCTCAGCCGCAGCTGTACGAACCCTGCCACCAGTCACAGCCACTATACACCATGCCGAGTCTGTATTTTATGTGCACCTGAGAAAACTTAATAAAAAAAGAAGAAAAAATTCTGTCAAGAATAAAGAAGTTCTTGATGTTCAAATATAAGTGAGTTCATTCGTAGTACTTGTAAGCCTATTTTTTCTTGTTTTCTCTCTTCGTCTCCGCCCGATTGCGTCTGCATCAGGAAGGTGTCCAGCGCACAATAACACTCCTGTCATATATAACATATCAATACAAAAGTAGTTTTTTTTACGTCAGCAAGCTATAAATTACTACTCCAATTTTGGACGAACATTTAATTAGAAACAATGTTATATAGGAAGGTGAACAAACAGCACAGGGAGCCGGTGCATGGGACAAAACACGAATGTTTCTTTAAACTTTCATAGTGACAGGTGCTTTATAGTATATAGCATTATTCCCACTGCTGAATTTCACAAAGTAGAGTAAACTTACAATTCCGATAAAAGAAAAACATGGATAGATGCTGATTCAATGTTTGGGTTTATTTTAAAACCATGTTCAAGCAAGCATGGTTTTAAAGTAAACCGAAATATGGAAGCACCATGTGTCCATGTGTTTCTTTTATCGGAGTTGTGAGTTTACTATGATTTATAGTATATAGTTTGACATTTATTCAAGTTTCTGATAAATGCATAGTTTCCATAATCGACATTAACAAATTACTAGTGTAAGGTCTAAAATGAATGTAAACTTCAGTGACAATGAATTGTTAGTTTTATTCTTATATTCCCGAAATGAACTTTCCCCTTTCTCACTTCTCTGCACTTGACATTCCCGCGGGTTAACTAGATGGCTGATTTCATTGCCCGTGTATACAGATAACCCCATGGTACTTGTTACTTCCATAAAACTCTCCATAATACACAATCACACAAGCTACAAGAAAACTCCCGATAACAAGGAGTAAAAACTCTATTCTGAATCACACAATCCAGTGCTATTGACAGACGTAATTGCCTTAATTAACACAGGTATAGCTTCAATACAAAATGTTATCTTGTATTTTTGAAGGGCGTAAAGGCAACAGAGTTTATCTAATTAGGGTCTGTCGGGGGAACTCACGGCTCTCAATTTTATAAAAGTAAATAAGAAAATACATTAGTTAATACAAATGTTTTGAGCTGTTTGAAAAGCAAAGACAAATTCTTAAGATTTGCTATATGTATATAACATGTTTGGCACTCTGGACTTTAAAGAAAACGATTATTGCATTTTTCTAAGGGTCGTGGCTTCGATTCGAGGAAGGGTATCAACTTGAAATATTGTATGATTTAGAATCTGTTAAAATTCACCAAGTGCAATCCCTAAATAAAGATCATACTGTTAATATTCATTTACTAAATGGAGCAAAAATTATTTCATAGAGATAAGTATGTATTATTTTTAGATACTTTGAACTGAATAACGGAATTTTAATACCCTCATATGGCCGTGACCTTCGGATCACTTTATAGGCACTTAACATTCATTTTCTAATACTGCAGACCTGGAGTTCAGAGGAATTTAGGTAGCAACATTTTTTAATCGCTTGGATTAAAAGTTAGGAATTCAAACTATGTGTTGGCGAAAAATATAATTCTAAATTCTAATTAGAATCAGTTAAATACAATCGAATTTAGTTTTCCAATGATTATATATTATAGTCGCAAAACTTTAGAAACTTCAAAAAGTACCATTGTAAAGAGCACAATGCGATCTAGTAAACGGTGCCTCTTGTTTTAGAGGTTCGTCCTGGATTTTAAAAAATGTTCTGAAAATTGTATTTTACACTTTTATAAGACTTTCCAGGGTATGATGGACAAAAAAAATCCACTTGAATAGTTATAATCAAAATTGCAAAATAATGAGTCACCGTTTACTAGTTGACGTTTGTTGACGATTACTCATTTTGCAATACGTTAAGAAATGATAATTGGATGTTCACTACATTCATATATATGTAATCCTGAGTATTCAGGCTTCCCACAATATATACATTTATATGGTACAGATGTACATTCTTCTGCACAAGAGACTAAATACAACTGTGGTTCTGAATATCGATCAAGGGGTCCAGCAAAATCACTGTTTGTATTTTTCTTATTTAGAAAGTGTGTGACACATACATTAAAGAAAAAAATCTGCTTTCCTCAACTGCTTGAAAGAAACGATTTTCAAAAGTAGATGAAAATATCGACTTGTTATCCATAGTCATGCATAGTCTATTCAATAAGGTGAATCGGTATGTGTACCGTGCTATAGTCTATGTTGTCAAGTCGGGAAATCTTGTGATAGATAAATGAAAGATTTCTTTGGGTTTCAATTTCAACTTTATTCGGGGACAACGAAATGTCGTTCAAAATAAAATAAAATAATCAAGTAGAAATCGAGAAAAAAAATCGTGATTGCTTATATTCAGGATTCTGCAACGAAATTCAAAACCAAGCAAACGCTCCGTAGCCTACTTAAGATAGAGTCACTCAGCAAGTTTTATTATATGAAATGGTTCTGGAAAAAAGCTGAAGTTATTTAACAAGTAAAGAAAAAAACGTTTCGAGCAGATGTATAATTAATGCTTTTTATTTTTATATTTAATATTTACTACACCGTTTTCATGAACTTTCTTGATGTTGGTCTTTGTTAACTATAATTGCTTCAAGACAATGTCCTGGAATGCGAGTTAAAACAAGTGAGTAGTTAAAAGAAAATCTTTGTTCCTGTATTATGGTTAAACCCTTTGCAGTTCAAAGCTTCTCGCCCCCATTCTGTGTTGTGTCAAATCAAAATGTTTCATACAATTTAATATACATTTTGGCCATTCTCAGTGTTTCCGGTTTGTTGCGAGACTCCGTCATCCGGGGATTTCGAACCATCAAACGAACGTCCATTAAACGTAAAGGGCCATGTCTGAAAACAAGGAAAGAGAAAACTTGGCAAGGAGTATTTAAAAAGGTTAAAAATCTACATTTTTCAGAAGGATATTCAAAAACAATTAAAGCGCTGGTGCAAGATAAAGGCAGAGTTCATCTGCTCAGAAGAAATTTGTCTTTTTATGGTATTATTTGGCTTGGTGACGGACTGAGCAAGATACCGTAACGGTAGTCCTATTTCACGAAAGTCGATATAACGTTTGAAATAGCGGAACAGTTATTGTTTAAAAGATAGCGTTTTCATCCCATTCTTGAAGTAGAGTAATAAGCGCAACAATTGTAAACCGATACACTGACCAAGCCTCAAATTTTCTTATCCAATCAGAACAAAAAACAAAATGTAAATTAACAATTAAAAACAGATAATTCTGATATAATTCGAGCTTTCAAAATCATTTTGATTCCCGATGCTTTAAATGGATTGCAAACTACTTCAAATTTAATAAACTCAATCGGATATTTTTCGGCTAACATTCACAAACTGGTTCTGTATATTGACTTTTAGATAAGACGTTTTGATCACATTCCATTCAACCGGGCTTAGATCCTTAAAAATACAAATCTGTCTTGTTTATTGTCAGGCTGAACAAATTGTTCAAATTGAACTTATTTGAATATTTATAAAGCCAGTGTACAGGGCTATCTTAAACAGATAATGTTTTAAAGCATAAACAACGAATGTAAGCCTCATTCCTCTAAAACATTTAAGATTAATTAATCCAACAAAACCTGCCATTGAACGGACCGTTCTTTTGTACCTTCATCAAACAGACAACATATAATTGGTAACTGACTAATGAGTTCAACTTGTTACAAGCTTGTTGTTTTGTTTCTCAATGTACGACAAAATGATATTAACGTCTAGACCAATTTAGGAAATAGTTAAATCACGTTTTCTCAAAATAAAACATATGAATAGTTTTAAAGAAGGAAGGTATATGATCCATGACTGGAATTCTAACGTATGACAAAACAAAAACAAACAAACATACATCAAAACAATGCTTTTTTTTGTCTTACCAGGTTGAGAGGGTGTACCATTCCGCTGTGAATGTATTCGGTGTTATCACATTTTAAAATCTGCCTTAAGTGGGCAATGTAACTGGATGCTAATCTCAAAGTGTCCAATTTGGAGAGTTTTGTGTCTGCAGGCACCCATGGTAGGGTCGTCTTGAGTTTACAAAACGCTTTACTTAAAACTCTCATTCTGGCTCTTTCGCGAGCGTTCGCGGCATTTCGTTGAACAAATTTTCCGCCTTGAGAAAATTTCAGCGAGTCTTTATCTTCAACGCAATCTTTCCTTCGTCGTGGCATGATGGTCAAGAAAGATTCACAAACCATCGAGTGATCGTTCCATCCGATATCATTTTCAACAATTTAATAGTTTATCAGATTTCTGGCAAATCTTTCAAATTAAAATAACAATATATCACAGCGCACACACAAGGGAAAAACAAAATCTATCTTGGATGGAATGCTGAATACTTGGTCAATTTCCATGTATAACATTCCTGTTAATAAACTTCTCTCGAAGTCTGCAAGGCGTTCAGTCAGTCAAAAAATCCACATCTGAAGAGAATAATAAAACTCATTTTATCTTCTGTCACTCCAAATAAAAATAGCACATATCTCTCTATATATTGTGGTCTATTAATACCAACCAATTTAACCGTTTACAATTCGTCAATGTTATTTAACAAACCATACACTTTCCAATGTTGTCTTTTTGATGTTTTCCTCGAGTTGCTTCGTTGGTTTTTAGGAGTGATTTCGCGTAAGTTATTGACAGTGGATATTCAACCCCTCAAAACGAAGTGTACTAGTTATATACCAGCAAATACACCTCTTCTGTAATTGTGTTGTCAGTATATATATAGGCATGTACTTGGATTGATATCATCAGCGAGACTCATGTATCTATCCCATTTTGGCGTCTTGAGTATTTTACTATGCAGTGCCGCAATGGTTTATTCCTAGGCCATTTACCTTTCTCCAAGATAGAACCGTCTATAAGTTTGCCTCGGGCTGTACAGATTTTGACGAGGAGACGGCGATATAGTTCACCAAACAGAGAGCTGCTGAGGATTTTAGGAGTTTTTGTTACCAATACAGGGAGAGTGGGCGAGGCTTATTCCTGTGCATTTTGCTGTCAAAAACCACATATTAAACTGTTGCGCAAACATAACTGGATGACGTAATTTGTTGATTCTTTTTGCAAGTTCAGATTTGAAAGCTGTAAAGATTAAAAATAAAATTTGGCTGTACATGCTCTAATCACAAACCAGCTTACTAAACAAACCTGAAATACACATTGAAAGTGACCATAACGTATCGAGTACAACAAGCAAGACATAAGCAACCGGCTGTGGCAAGCCGTTTTTTCACTTCTACCTTGATTCTACATATGTTGAATTCATTTCCACAAATGTTGAATTCTTTTCCATATATGTGAAATTCTTTTCCACATTTGTAAAATAAAAAGGTGAGTTGAACTCTTTTATAGACATGTAAAATAAAAGCACCCGCGGCCTCAATTACAGACTTCCCCCTCACAGGACATCCACCCTCTGCATTTCGCAAAGCATCTTTTATTCTCTAGCAAAGAATAAAAGAGCGAATCTACAATAGTTAAATAGGCCTTCAATTGCGACCGATTCTCTAGAAAGCATTACTACACGTCTGCTTTTCCATTTTTCATAATTAAACGCATGTTTTTTTTATTGTTGACTGTAGGCTAAGGGAAGGTTTCGAATTGTGGCAGTTGTTGTTGTAATCTTGGTAACACTGGACCATTTACTTTTAAATTGACTTGAGAGTGTGCCCTGCCGCGCTTAACTTGCACAACATGTGGAATATATTCCTATCGTCCTTGCATTCGTCTTTAAAGTCTACACAAGACGATATAGGGGCATACATAAAGGATGGATACGGTCCCTTGCTGTGGGGAGTAATCATTTATCAGTTTGTGCGATAAGTGGAACTCTTTTGTACATATCTGAAATAAACGTTTATTTTACTTAAGTGAAATTCTTTTCAAGTATGTGAAATAGTAAGGTTTTGGTGTTTCATTTTACTTATCTCAAATAAACGTTTATTTTACATAAGTGAAATTCTTTTCACATATGTGAAATAGTCAGGTTTTGGTGTTTTATTTTACTTATGTGGAAAAGAATTTCACATATGTTGAAACGATTTCTACATATGTTGAAACGATTT